>VZSC01007364.1:263829-307393 GCA_013398225.1 Steatornis caripensis | reverse complement strand
GCTGGTCACAGGCCTCCAACCAGACTCTGCACCACCGATCACAACCCTCTGCGCTCTGCCATTCAGCCAGTTTTTGACCCACCTCACTGTGCGCTCATCTAAGCCACTCTTCCTGAGCTTTCCTATGAGGATGTTGTGGGAAACAGTGTCAAAAGCCTTGCTGAAGTCAAGGTAGACAACATCCACTGCTCTCCCCTCGTCCACCCAGCCAGTCATGCCATCAGAGAAGGCTATCAGATTGGTCAAGCAGGATTTTCCCTTGGTAAAAGATTTACTAGGAGTGCAGCACTGGAGCAGGTACTCAGAGATGCTGCAAAATCATCATCCTTGGGGATTTTCACAACTTGACTAGACAAAGCCACAGCTGACAGCAGGTGTTGGCAATACTCCTGTATGAAATGGAGGCTGGTCCCAACTAACTCCAATCCGTTTCACTGTGATTCTGTGGAACTTACCGTAAATTCTGATTCATTTCATTTTGTAATAATTACCAGTAAACACACTGATTGTGACTTTACATTGTTATTTATAGAAAATGTACTTTCTATATTTGTTTAGCTTTCTTTTGTCTAATGATTATTTAAGCTTTTTATTTTGCTGTTCTGCGTACTTGCAGTTCAATGATAAGTGTATATGACTATATTTAGCATAGGCTGTAACTGTATTAACAGCCTCATCCACTTGGCATGGTTATCTTTCATATGAGGCAGCACATCGTGGTGCTGATGACTCAATGTCATTGAAGATATTTCTGTCCAAATTACTTACGCCATTGCACATGGTTACTGTATGAGCCTTCATCTCTTCTAATGAACTGTCACACACAGCTATTGTTTTCATACGTATTATAAGTTACCCAGAATGGCCCCCATTTGAACAGAAATATCATTAGCACAGAGCAAAACAGTCTATGGAAAAATAAAGTGGGAGAAGAAAGGGAAAGGCAAACAAACAAAACCACACATACGGCCACCGGCCAATATTTCCTGACGTTTGCTGGTTCCGAACAGAGAGCTCTCTCCACCAGACCACGTAACCACTGATGATGTGGATGTGAAGTAACTGCTATATTTCTCTCCTGAGCTGGCTTTCTCTCACAAGCGGATGAGTTTTTGTGCAGAGCCTGTTACAAGCATAGAACAGTTTGGGATGCTCTGTGAGGTGAAGAGTAAAATCCATTATAAAATTTGAGGTATTGACTTGAGTGCTGAAGCACTTTTTACAACCTGATTCAGATCTAAAGAATCTGTCCAACAAAGGAGGCTCTTCTGCCAGTGAAGCACAATTTGAGACTCATAGCTTGTATACACAGGGAAAATTACCAGCATAATTATGCCAGTATAATTATACTAGCTTAGCTACACCAATAAAATTCTCCTTCTATGGACACTGCTGTCCCAATATAAAAATACTTCTTTTCTATGGACATCATCTCAGCATAATTTAAATCAGGACATTTATCTTGAGATAAGAAGGGCATGGGAAGTTTAACTGACAGGACGTACTGGGACAAACATACCAGTATACTTAGCTATTTCCATATAGGCAGCTTTCAGTTGTTCACAGGAGTGTGAGATTGTTTCTTCTTGATGAAAGCTTTGGGTTTAAGTGTTTTCACATTGCTTCATCTACTGAAGTCAGAATAAATAATTATAAAAGAGAATCAGCTCAGTAATAGGATCTGATAAGCATATATCTCTGCTCAGCAAATTGCTGTGCTTGCCTCATTAGGATTAACCACCCTGCAGACAAAGAAGCCAAGTCACAGCTTTTAAGGATGCAGTGCCAGATGGAAGTTCCTATTCAGAAGAAGTCTCAGAAGATGTCTTGGCATCTGTTATTGAAGAATATTAAGGGTAAAACCTTAAGAACTACCCTTAAAAAGGGTCAAACAGATGTCTGACTTGAGCTGGTGAACCTTTTGTGAGGGTTTCATAAAGAAATTCTAGAAGTTCATATTTTTTAGCTGAGCTACTGCATTTTAAATGTATGCATTATACAGTTCCATAGCCTAATGAAAATCTGTTTACCTGGATCTTCACGAGAAAAAACCTTCAGAGTCTTGCCATTAAAGCTTTGTTGGCTCAACTCTGCCCTGTGGTTAGTCACAGAGACTCACAGCTATTTAAGATCAATTATGTCAAGAATTTTTTCAGAAACTGAGGAACACTCCTGCAGTGTGTGAAATAAACAAGCAGGAATTACACTGTACCACTGAGCTGTCCTCTGCTGCTTTTACAGGAATTACTCCAATACAAGCCTGAAGGTCTCAGAATATCTACTGTTCCCTGATTTCTGCATTACCCTAACTGGAACAATTTTGGGCAGGGACTTGTGAGAAATGCCAACTCTATTTGCCCTCAGTGGGTGCACCTACACAGGCAGCATAGTGTGGATTTCCGTCTAATCTCAAGTTTTGGCACCTCTGATTAGTACACACTCAGGTATGGACTTAAGCCAAGTTCTAGAGTGCAGTAGAGCAAAAGCCAAGAGGAAGAGCCCAGCGGGACTAAGCAGAGTGGGTGGCTGTGCATCAGGAAACACCTTCTCCCCAGCTCTTCTCAAGTGCCACAGTGAGGGCTCCGAGTCTGGGCTGCAGCAGGGCTAGCATCCAGCAAAGCAGCAGAGAAAAGAGCAGCCCATGGGATCAAGCATATTTAAATCCACCCTTAGGTTAATCCTTTGTGTAAGAGACAGTCTGTGAGAAATGGAAGAATGAAAAACAAGGCACTAAATGTGCTGCAGAAACTATCTCCACCCTTTGAGAAGTGGTATGCTTGGTCTCCAATTGATTGACCTTACTCAGAGGTCTGGCTGACTAAGAAGGAAACACTCAAATTTACTGGTCTGAATTTAAGAAAATTCTATCACACTTTCTTCAGCACTATCAATGTAAAGCCTGACCCTCAGAAGTGACCATCTACTTCCCAGAGGATGCCCAGATGGTAGCCCAACTCTCAGGACATGCTAAATTCCTCACCAGATGAGACATCCCTACTCGCTTCTGTAATTCAAGATCCAAGGCTCCGGTCTTCAGGACTGCTCAGCCACTAGATGTCTCTGCATCCCACAGGGCAAAGCAGATGAGTTGAACTTCAGGCCAAATCCAAAGAAAAAGCTGGAGAGCAAGGAACACGGAAGCCTCCCTACTTGTGTGTCAGATCTCTGCCTAGGTGGTGTAGCAATAGCATGATTTTCACTTGCTGACAGGCTGTGTAGTTGTGAGCATACCTCAAGGAATGTGCTCCGTGCATGTCCTGGCTTGAATTATTGAGCTGGAACTTGGGAATATCCACAGAAAAATTGGGAATAAAAATCCTGTCCTCTTAAATCTCTGACAAGGCAGATCTGCACTCCAGTTTCTCTGAAACAAGCTTTTCTAAACTTAACAGCTTCATCATCCTAGCAGCCTGTCCCAGAGTGGAAGAAAAGTCTATAGCAAAGGCTCTTATCTGTTCTTTCCATTGGATAGGTCATAAAACGACAGCAAGTGTTCCCTCACATGCTTTCCCTGTGTTGGTTCTGCCATGTGTACTCATATACACTGTTATTTTCTAACAATATTGTTGTATTCAGGGCTTGTATTTAGCTGATCAGTGCTTTGGGGCATGTAAGGTCAAGAGCCATAGAAATAGGCTGTGCAAATCTGATGGGGTCTACAACAAATGCCAGCCTATGACCTGACTGCATAGGTAGAAATCAATAGATGAAGAATGTGTTTGACTAGCTGCAGGAATCTTTTATCTTTGCCTGACAAACAACCTCTTTGGCTTGTGAGAGCAGAGCCTGTACCACCACAAAAGTGCTGGGGACCCTGCACACAAACACAAGCTTAGGGGGAAAAAAAAAACCCTTTTTATTTCCTTTTTATTTTTCTCCTGATACACAAACATTGCACTATTGACCCTGCTCCACAAGCTGCTGACATCAGAGCTGGGCTGGCAATCTGTGCTAATGCAGAGACCGAACAGCTACAGTACCCAGGCACAACTCTGGATGTCAACTTGGAAATGCTCTTTCAAAGGACCTAATTTTTAGAGGACAAGAGCAAGACAGATACATCAAACTTGGGACCCATAGAAGGAAAGCTACATAAATCACACTTGTGACAAGCTTAGCCAGAGACCTCATTCCCATTTTATGTTCCTAATCTCAGTTTGCTTGTCAGCACACAAGGCAGCACACGATGAGCCTAATCTGCAAGCAACAATGCACTCTTTATTTACAAACAGAAGTTCTCTGATGGTATTAGGACCACCACACTATTTCATAGGAATCTTTACATGTGTCAGTGAGAGAATTAAAGTGGCAAATAGAAAGCTAGTACTTTAAAGGAGATTTCCAATAGTATATCTTATTACTCATCACTGGCTCAGCTTGATAATGTAAAGTCAATAAGAGAAGTTGCCAGCATTCCTTTGTGTTATAATCATTAAAGAGCAACCGCCACTGTTCCCACACTTTCAACTTTTGCAAAATTGTTGCTCTTTGCCCTTTACCACATCTGTGGTTGCATAACCAAGTGGTGTACAGCTTCTCAACAGCTCTTTATGCCTTACCTTCCTCCCTCCAGGGTTTTGTTTATGTGTCATCAGAGCAAATCCACTTCTGAGGATTAGAACCTCCTTTTCCATAGTATACAAAAGGGATCGATAATTGTCATATTAATTCTCAAGTATGAGCTCTAAAGGAATGAAAAAGGCATCTACAATCAAATCCAATTTTAGGAGAAATGACTTGGCTAATTGTCTCGTACCCTGGACTGTGGGGGTTCCTTTCTGGTTATGTTTGGTGTCAAGTAAAACCACCTAGTATGCATGCAGGCAGGCAGAAGACACCAGCTCAGGTCACTGTAAGTCTGACACTGATTCCCTCAATCCCATTAACAAATGTGTTGCAGTGCCTGTGAGATCACGTAACATGGTGTAGAAACGTGCCACAACTGCTAGGCCAGAGAATTTGGGCCATGTCTGTCTTTGGTGGAATTTGGGTGCCTAGGGCCATGTTCAGTCACGTCCTTTGCACCCAAGTGCCTGTAGTCTCCTTTCCCATTGGCATCTGTCAACAACTCCCTGCTCTGTGCCTTGCTTATATCTGCTGAATCACTTCTCACCAAGTAGGTGCAGGGACTGCAATGAATTTAAGCTGTCTGTGAAACAACCTCTAAGTCCAAAGTGATGACCTGATCCGATATTCAGGACTGTGTGATATTGCAGGTAGACAAAAATCTATTCAGCTTCCCGAGTTCCTGAGGTGCTTCAACCTTTTCTCCTATGAGTGCTCAGGAGCAGCCAGGTTTGCTCTAATAGGTGTCCAAATTGTTGCAGCTCAGAGGCAGACAATAAGGCTCTGACATGCTACCTAAGAGAGGTCAGATTTATTAGATGTTCTCAGACTACGTCTAATAACGACAGCATCAAAACAACACTCACTCTTTTGACTCCTGCATACATCAGGACATTTAAAGATCAGACTCCGGTGCCTGTCCAGACATATTCTTTTGCCTACTCTTTCCCAGAAGTTAGCCAGATGTCCACTCAGTGTCTTTCAGAAATGAATCACACCTATAAATGTTCAGTAAACATGCTATATTTGCAATTAAGAGCAATATGCTCCTCTGTTGAGCACCTAAATTGTCCACTGCCTGTGTGTGGAATCCTAGATGCCCAGCTTAGGTGGCATGAATCACCCTAATGTATCGAGTACCTGCTAACTTTATCATACTTAAATTTGGTGTTGATGGTAAAGCAGTTTGAACATGGACTTTATCCCTTGGTCAAATTGTAGCAGCTTGTTCAAGCACTGGAAATTCTACATTTAGTCCTTGGTAAGTAACTACATGAAAGTTGGCATGGTTTCCTTGAACCTCAGACTCTGAATTATCTTTTAGGGAAAACTTTCCTTGAAAGCTCAAGTATAGCTACGTTTAAGCAGTACTACCTGCTTCAACAGCAAGCAGACATTTTCTGGTCTTGATTTCTAAATTCTGTTCTACCTCCTCTCTACATTTCCTTTTTTGATGTTACATAGGATATTTGCATAAAATTGAGGAACAAAGACAAATACTTCTCTTACCACTTCAAAGCTACTGACCTCCATGAAGCTGGACTGGTGTAAATCAGGGGAGAATCTGACGCAATAAGGTAGTTCAGTATAATTATATATCCACTGTCCAATACCACCAGAAGCCAACTAGCTCCAGTTGCATCTGGCCAAGCCTAAGGTAAGCTTGGACTCAGCACCGTACTAACACTGTCAATCATCTTCTGGATCACAGCTGATTCATGCCCTGATGGCTAGACACATAGCCAGAACTTGCTCTCATCTGTCTACAACAGACTCTAGTAGATATTTCCTAAAGATGGAGTTTAGACAAGATTTTAATACAAAGGAAGTCACGGTATGTTTCTTACACTTTTTCATCCAAGCTGCTGGGAATCCTACTTACAGTTTGAGCTGTGATACTACAGAATGTTGTAGTCAGGCTGGGAGGCAAACTAATGCAGGAAATAGTTACAAATCTAAAATGGTAGTTTTGTTCTGTAAATCAGGAGAACCCCTCTCTTCAGTAACCAGGAGAACAGGCAAGTGGCTGAAGCAGTTGTGTTTCTCCACATTCCTTAAAACAGGTCATCCTGGTTGATGTCTCAAGGTTGTCACACAAGTAACATCTTGGTTTTAGAAACAGGAGAGGCCAGTTGCGCTGTCTCTCATTTTAGTAAATGCCCAGGTCACTGTTCCATATGTAAACAGTAGCATACGAGCTGAGTATGAAGTGCTGAATACTTCAGGTGTATTTCCTAGAAGAAAGTCAATTGAATGTTAAAACCCTTCAGCCATTCAACAATGACAGGATTTCACATGACTGTACTATTTTGGTGTACAGTGTTCCTTGGACTGTGTTACTCTGTGCCTCAACAATCAATCATTAATTCTGATCTGTGAGCATGGTTCAGATTGATCTTAATTAATCTGATTCATGCTATATTAATGCTCAATTCATCAGTGTATTTCAATTTGCACAATAATAGTAATAATAGATCTGGACTTAGATTTGAAATAGATCTGAGTTTATGATACAGACTGCATGGTAGAAGACAAAATGTGAATACTGTGACCAAATAAGCCAGCTTTGATGAAAATTAAAATCCAGATTTTTGAAATCACATGTTCATTAATAGTAGATTTGGGGATAGGGCTGTTACTGATTCACATCCTGATACATCATCTGAACTTAGTTTCAATTAAATTGCGAGAAGAAAACTTCTATGAATGAGCAAATGGATCAAGTCTACAAAGTTTGGTTCTACATGGGTTATTTTGAGTTACAACAGGCATTGTTGACTCCAAAATCTTCTTATAGAGTGTGAACCTGGAAACCCAGACCTGTGGTCGGTATGGCTCCACTGCTCACCTGCGTCTGAGATTGCTTGCATTGATCTCTGCTTGAAGATTTAGGTCAGAACCATTTTTGGCCTATAGCTGTTCACCACATTTAAGGATCAATAAGAGTCCGGCTCTTATTAAAACACTGTATATATGTGTTTGAAGGTGTTAAAAATTTTAAAAATAAACTGAAATTAGGTTAAAACCATATTCCACGGTAGTTAATAAATGTTAAATTACTGCTACCTGCTGTTTTGATTTTAGTTTAATGGCTGTTTTCAACAAATAGATTAACCTATTAATTGACTGCAAATAAACTGTTTTACTTTTCCATAGCTTCTCTGTATTCTACCAGATTTCCTGTATCCTGTTATTTCAGGTTGTGGTCTCGATATGCCATAGCATGATATAATTCATAGTGACACTATGGAATGTGCTACAGCAAAATATGAAGCTGGGGAAAGCAGAGCTCACACTATGATGACATGTAATTATTTCAGATAGCAAACTGCTGCAGGCAAAGTCTGATATACTTTCATTAACCTCTAGCATGCACAGCCTGCATGTTATCCGCTGCTTAGGCAATGAAGCTTTCTTGAGGGAAGACATGCAGTCTAGTGGTTGGAGGAGTAGACTAAGTTTGGTTTTGAGTTCTCTACTTACAGTGACCTCATGCAACCCTTTTGCATTCATTCTGATAGCTGTGAAGTAGTGACAAAGAATTACTAAGCCATCCTTTCAGGCAGTATTAGCAGGCTTGACTCGTTAATATCAATATTGCCTGTAACATTTTGGAACATAACAAGCCATTTAAGGAACACGTGAACATAACAATAGAGATGTGAGGGAGCAGCAAGAGTAGGACTGCTCCGCAAGAAAGGATGAGCTAGAAGCTGAGGGACACCTTGGCACAAGTTGTGCTCTCATCCACAATACCCAAATACAGCAGGCATAGCCAAGTGCTGGTAACAGGGTCTATTAACAGTCCCCCACAAGGCAAAGAAAAAACCGTGTTCAGAGTTTAAACAGAAGTCAAGTCAGGACCAAAAGGAAATATGACTGCAAAGTATGCCCATCTAGGTACACCTATGATATAGCCCTGGTAAGCACTGGAGGCCCAGACCCGAACTTAGAGCTCTGGGCTCAGTAGGCGAAGGTGATGGGTGGACGTCCCAAGGGAAACTGGGCCAATTAAGGCCTTTCAGTGTAATTAGAGCCCTAACAGGGATCTCCTGGGTGATCAGAAATAATCCCTGGTATCACAATGAGCCACACTGACAAACTATCTCTGCAAACTCTGTCTTGAAATGTTAAAAGTTTTTGCTCTTGCTGCTCATAATGAGAAACTGTCCTAAAGTCTCAAAGTTAGCTTCTTTGTCAAGCTGAATTTCTACCTGTTGTCACCTGATGGCAGTTCATTCTCATGCCAAAAATTGCCTTTAGTTGAAATGTCTCTTTTTGAACTTTCTGTTGTTCCCACTCCCGGTTTATTTTGTTTTTTCTTTTTTCTTTTAATCGAGAACAATATTATCAGTACTTTCTTAGCAGTACTCAAAATACCTTATCTGCTATATGGCATTTGCTCTTTTACAGCCACATCACAGCAGTGATACCTAATTAGCCTGTGATTGACTAGTGCACACTACTCTTTCTTTTTCTGTCCCTTTCAATACATGCAACCACAGTTTATAGTGGAAATTCTTGTGATTATTCGCTAAGCACATAACCTTGCACCTCATATAGTTACACACATATCCATTTCTATTAGCTCACTCATCAAAATTCTTCATTGCTACCCATATTCTGATCCTCTGCTGTATCGATGATGCCTCTCAGCTTTGTGTCAACAGCTAATTTCATTAGCACACTCTTCCTGTTTTTGTAAAAGTTACTAATGAAATACTTGGCAATGTGTGTCAAGAGCAATCGCTGATGTTTTGTATTGGTATCCTCTTCTCAAAGAGTCAGTTGATAAATTCATAGAAGAATTCAGGTTGGAAGACATCTCTAGAGGTTTATTAGTCCCTGGTTCAAAGCAGCACTAAAATCAAAGTCAGATCAGGTTGCTCAGCCCATTAAATCCCTTTTCAACATGTCCACACTTGTTTCATCTTTGCCTAATTTCTTGTAAATCCTGAAACTTTTAAATTCCTTTTTAACATCTTTTCTGTATTAAAAATAGTTCTCATTTGGCACTATATTTAGATGTTTATTGAAGTCCAACAATCATAGCTCTGTGCCACTTCATTTCTCTGGAAGTGAAATATTTTTTTTTACTTCCTTTTTTGCTACTAATTCTGAATACCTAAAAGGAGGCTGTGGCCTGTCCATGGTATGGAGGTTTCTTTCATACTCCTGTTTTCTCTAAGGATTACTAGAATTCTTGAAATGGAAAGGATGGGTCTTTGAGATCTCAGACTACAATTTCTTCCCTCAATCAAATCATATGACATAAAATTTTAATTCATATTTCTGTCTTAATTATTATTCTCCTTCCTTTCTACAAATCCTGCAGTCATGCCAACTGTCCTTAAATGAAACTCCCTATTGCCACACTGGAGACTAGTTTTTCCATTCTTGAGATTCTTTGTAAGTCAGCTGGAACCTACTAGGAACTTAACACCCACATGCAACGGTCTTACTTAAATACATCATTTCTCAAACTTCCTTGAAGTTTGATGTTTTGGTAGAATATCTTGTTCTTATTTCAGCAATACAGGGTCATTTGGGAGAAAATATCCATGCTCAAAAAAAAAAAAAAAAGAAAAAAGCCTTTCTGACCATTATCAAACAGAGTCAGCGGATAATGAGGTTTGTAGTTTGGGCTGTGCTTCCTGCTGACCACTGAAACATTTGCCAGTGCATCAGGCCAGTTCTTTCACCAGCATAAACCACCACGGCTAGATTAAGTTCATGCCTATGAGCAGCCAGCAAAATGTGCCACTAAATGCAGGCCAAACTGTAATAGCTGTGAGCAGCTAGTAAGGGTTCAGACAGCTTGAAAGATTAGCAATGAGACAGAAGACTTTCATCTCTATGTCACTGATGCAACTAAATGTAAAATACATCAATGATGATCAAAGTATTCTGAAAGTGCTTAATAACAAAGTGGTGCAAGCTACACCAATTTGCTCGAACTTACAAGGGCAAAGTTACAGTAGCAGAACCTGGTGAGGTTTAATTCTCCTTGGTGACATCAGGAGTAGGTGTTTTTAAAATAAAGATCATAAACTACATGCAAAGTAGGAATAATAACGTGTATTAAAAGGTATGAAAATGTGGCTTTCTCCTCTTAGATGTGCATCCCAAATTTTTAAGAGATGTGTATTCAAACTTGACACCAAATGCAGATTTTAGAGATCATTCATGAAACTCATATTTGCCAGTATTACCCTTATCTATGATAGTGTTCTGCTTTTGGGGGTCTGATGCCAGCCTTTCGAATTTCCATTTTTCTAACAGCTGCACAGTGGAACCACCAGAGCCAGCAGAGATTGTTGATGCCCAAATTTAGAAGGAGCTGAGAACCAAGAGAAACAGGAGTTTTGACTCTGTCATAGGACTGGGGCAGAGCAGAAATATCTCCCAACATAGAGGTAGGAAGTAAGCTCGTCTCTACTTGCTAAATCATCTTCTTGCTTAATGCCAAAAACAGGGAGGAAGGCAAAGCTTTGTAACAATGATAGCAAGCAATATGGAACAAATACTACAAATACTATAAAAGTTAATGCAAATTGGATGCAGTCACAGATGTGGAAGCAATGGAATGCTTGGTCAGACAGTATGTTTTTCTAAATAGGAAGCACACTGCAAATATAATTAACTTACTATTTTCTACAGGTACAGCTAGTACACAGCTAGAGACACCTATGTACAAGCAGGCACAAAATGGGATTTATTAATCCATTCAGAGATCAGGCAGGAGTGAAAGATTATTTGAACACTGGAGCTTGGGGTAAGCAAACAGGTGCAACGTCAAACTACGTTGGACATTTCTTCAATGGATATTTTGTTCTAAATGAAGGCATACTGCCAATGAATAAGGTACATGCAATATAGTTCAGTTAGCCAAGAAGTAGGTTAAACCAGCTGTTCATTTACTTTCTCTGTGTCAGAAGCAGGAATTCAGCGAGTTCCTTGAACTCGGCATTCTCTTTTCTTTCAGCTTTATATACATGCCTCCACTATCTCCTGCTACATTTCTTCTTTTTTCCTCTGCGTACTGCAGGCAATAACTGTGAAACTCTTTAATTTAACAATATGTTCTTTGTCTTGCAACTGTTCCTGTTTTGCAACCACATAGATTATATGTATGGGCCTGTAGGAATAGTCAAACAGTTAATTAGGGTAGGGTTTGGCATGCTTTCACTATGTACAAATCCTACAATCAAGTCCTGACAGGAAAGCACTGTATCTCCTGCGGTTCCCAGTCCTGACTAAAATATGCAAAATATCACTACCAGGAATGATACCTGTTTCCCAGAGAGCCGTAATACCAGTTTTTTCTTATCAATGCATCATTGAAAGATATTTTGTTTATAGTTTATGCCATTTATTTTCCCAGGCATATTAGGTTTTCAAAAGCAGCTCATGGTTCATTGTGCCTGCCAAAGGTACAGAGGTGCTATTTCAAATTGCATTACACCGCTAATACAGTATGAATGAAAGAACTAGAGAGAGATCTGTACTAAATAGCTGTATTAACCCTTGAGGTTAAACATCCATCTGCATGATTCCTTGGATCTTCTGTTTCCACCATATGCCAGTCTACTTGGATGTAGTGTACATCCCTCAGGAAGGCAGAAGTGCACTGTGCAAAGGGCACCACAGCACAGAGGTACCACAGCCAGGATGAGAAGAGCAAGGGTTTATTCTGCAAAGCAACTGTACAAACTCTGTTACTGATCCTGTCAATGAGAAGAGAACCAGAGTAAACTCCAGCATGTTCCTTTAGAGGCACAAGAGCAGCCGGAATACAAGGAGGGGAACATAGTAAACAAAAACCACTTTATTTGTATCTAATAAAGTAAACAGTCATCAGTATGAACATGTATGGAGCACAGATCTGGAAGGTAAGAAAGTAATATCTTTGCATAATCCCTTTTTAGACAAGAAAGGTATTTAAAACCCTTCATGTGGACTTAGGCCTTGAACCTGAAGACTTTCTGAACAGAATCTGAAGACAGAATTCAAATGTGAATTTTCTCCTGTTTAAAAATTGTCTTTTAGAGGTAGAACTTCAAAAGTCTTGGAATTCTTGCTCTGACCTCAGAAGACTTTAAAAACATGGTTACTTAAACCACTGGAATGCACAGGAGCAAGTCATCTCATGAGGTTCACAGTCAGCTCAAAACCAGAAGGTAAGAAAACCCAGTCAAATATTTTAGACCTCTACAGGGCAGAAATTTAAGTTTTAAAGAAATGTGAGAAATCTCTTGTTTGTCTGTGGTTTTGCTCATATTTTAAACGAGAACCCAGTTCTAAATTTAGCAAGGTCAGAGCCCCTCACATGCTCATTCAAGGACCATCCAACCTGCTAACCAGGGTGAGACGTGGTCTTTCAAATGGTGAAAGTGCTCTGCTATGATATGGTAACTTCTAAACCTGGCAGAGCTTGAAGGACACCCTCACTGATTTTCTCCGTTAGCATTCAGTTAGCTGTACTTTCATTGCAGCTCATTAAATTTTCTGGTCAAATTTCCAAGTATACAGGACCATTCACCCTGAAAATCATGAGCACCAAAGAGCATAAAATAATTCACTCTTCATTCTGTTTTCAAAATAGCTCTCTAAAATAAACACTCTAAGGAGCGTCAGTGAGAAAAGAGGAGCAGTCTAGGGACAACAGAAAAAAAAAACTAACACAAGGGTTAAAACAGATGGGAGCAAGAGAGAGACACCTCACTACACAGCTCATGAGCCACCAGAAATGATTGTGCAATGCTGCTCTGCCCTCCAGCCAAGGAGAAGGAGCAAAGCTCTTGCCTTTATAGTAGCAACAGGAGAGCCAAGTTCTCCCATTTTCTTTTTCCTTTAGGGACAAGCCGTGCTCACCATAAAAGTCTTCTCCAGGAGCTTATCAAGTCAGCACAGCCTTGGTAGTTTTGCTGTAGGAGGGAGGAAGAGGACAATTCGGGGTATGCTGTATGCGGTATTCAACAGGTTCTCTGCTCTCAGAAATGCAAAAGGATGAGCAGGAGTAACCGCCTCACTTCTCTTCCTGTGATTTGAGTGTGTGTGTCTGGTATGGGACTTGTGCAGATGCCATGTAGCTCCTGAATCTTTGCCACCTGTGGGGAGAGCATGTCTCCACCCCTGTGCTGAGCCCTTTCCCCTTTGGGCTTGGCAGAGGACGTGTATTTCTCTCATACCGAGTCTCTGGGAACTCAGAAAAGCAACATCTCTGTGCACTGCTGTATCTCCAAACTTCCCTAGACCTGCTGCCTAATTAAACCTGCTTCACTCCTATGCCCCAGGTTGTCTAGTGTCATTAAGCCAGAGCTAGCTGCTCTTCTTGCCAAAAATGCATGCATCCATCTTCTTCCTGCTCTTTCTTTAAATTCCTTCACGCCAGGGGACACAGACAGTAGCAGAAAGTTACACCTCCTGGCTAATCCAGTGTTTAAATCAGTATGGACTATTGTTCTGGCTCAGTGGTGTTTAAAGAGTTAGCTTTCCTCTCACCAGACCTTATTTTCCTCTGGGTAGATCTGTTACACAGATTACCATATTTGCCCAAAGCACCACAAGAGACAGGTAGATATTTTTACGCTTCTGTTCTTTCAAATTCACAGCCATCACTGGAGATGAGTGGTCCCTGCAGAACTGTTGCTTACCCTGCTATGCACAAGGATTGTGGCAATACTCAGAATCAGGATACCATGCAATCATCCATGATTCCTGTGAAAGCAACTTCTCAAAGGTATTTGTGTGCATTTTCTTCAGCCACTCAAAGGTCCCAGTCATGGGAGTTATGCAGGCAGTGCCCTTAGTGATTTTCATCTAGAAGGCAAATCAAAAGGACCTAACCAAACTACAAATATAAACAGTAGAGCTTATCTGCTTGTATCATTTGGCTGTCTTCCAAGTGCTTAGACTTAATATTCCTGACAGTTAGGAATATTGTTACTTGTAAAGTGCCATGGACTTTTATGATGCTATATAAATGCATATTATTAATTAATAACTACAATACTTAGTGCCAGTATTTTAAACAGTTACATGGGCAGCCTTGCGAACAGCAGCACGTCTCTTTTTTTAAGCTCGTAATACAACAGCAGCGGACAACAACCAAAGCCCTTTGGACCTGTCACAGTCTGGGGGACATCTCTCCCCACTCTGCACCCCTTCATCCACTAGGCTTTGAGCCTGCTGCTCTTGTTAATCGAAAGCTGAGCCCCAGTTGCGGGCCACAACAGCCTGGATGTCAAGCGTGCTTAGCCCCAAGATCTGACCCAGTGCCAGCACCCACGGTTCCTCCCTGAAACAAGTTATGATCAATGGTGTATGCAGTGATCAGAAACCCATTTAAGCAAACTATTGTTTATTTAGTACTTTGAACAAAGCTTTTAGAGACAAAAGGGTTTCAGAACAACAAGCAGGCTACACATGTCTATCTCGCTTTAAAATCTTTCTGTCCCCCAAGGGTACTGCAAAGTAGACCTCACAAGAAAATTGCTCTTCGTTCAGCCAATACTCCTCACAGGAGCCAGTCTCCTAAAAGACCATTTACTTTGAGCCATATCCTTAGCCTCTCATCCTTAGCATTGAGAGCAAAGCACTTCAATCTGCAGGTGTATCAGTAATAACCAACGACCCACTGTATCAATGTGTTCATGCATTAATGGAACTTGATCCTGCCTGCTAGAGTCCATGGTGAAATTCTGAATTCATGCGAGTGTGTCATTGACTGGCTACAGATTTACAGTCTGAAATATATTACACACAGCTACAGAGCACAAATTAATCTGCTAGATTTCAGACTATTTACTTTTTCTACCATTCACCTTCACTTGAGCTGTACCGTGCAACTTTGTTCGCCCCACCGCCTCTATATCTGCATCTATTTTATAAACTGACTAACAGCAAATCATCCACCAAATTCTCATCCCCTACAAAGTCCTAGATAAGAGTTTCTGCTCTAAGCAGGACAATGAGTAAGACCATGCTCAGAGGTCTTCCTTGCATCCTGAAGTTCAAAATCATATATCTTAGCTAAGTGACCTCTCTTTGCCTAAAGACAGACAACACAGGTCCCTCCTGAGTACTGACTCCCCATTTTTCCAGGCTACTCATCCTGCTCACATCACGGTTTCCCTTACAATACACAGAAAATTCAGCCCCTCACTGAACAGTGCTTCTTCACAAATAGCTGTTTCAAGCTCTGCAACAGCCCACCGGGGAGGCCTTCATGGTAAAGCAGATGGTTTAACAAAGCCTCAGAGAAGGCTTTTATCTGTTATCAAGGAATTTGGCCAGAGGATCAATAAAAGGTGGAGCAGGAAGAGGGAAATTTGGAGAGAAGTTCAGAGGCATGTAATAAAGAAGGAAAAAGAGACTGCTGAGAGGAGCAGAGAGCTCGCACCTAGGGCTAGGATGCAACATTTTGGCACAGCCATTGCTTGCTGACTGTACAAACCCTGCAGCATCTCCCTGCAGCATGGGAAGACTGCAGACTCATTCCTTACTTTCCCACCAAGCTCTGTGGCCTTTTCAATGTCCCTGGTTCTTCTACATCTCCTCCTTGACACTTCTCCTCTTGGATGGTTTGTTTCCCCTTCATGCCTAAGGCCTCGAATTCTCGGCATCTTAGTAATAAATTCATGCTCTTTGGATGCGGCCCTTGTCAGGCACTACTTGTTTAAGCAGAGAGGAATTGGGAGGGAAAGTGAGAGATGCATAATGAATCACAGTGAACTTGCAGGATTTTGATTGAGTAAATAAGAGGAGTGTTTAGTCAACAGAGTGCATAAAGTTATGATACCATGACAAATTGAAGAGAATGGATATAGCTTTGCTTAATCCTAGTATAATCTAGATTTATCCTGGAACAAAATGTCTCCCTAGCAGTGTCAGCTCGAGGTAATATTTGTAAAGCCATGAGGTGTCATGCAGATTGCATGGTGGAGTTGTGTAAGATAACTTTCATGGAGTCAGCTTTTTCTGAGGTATTATACATGTATGTCAGATTAATTTGAGCTAGATGAAAGGTAGATTTTTAAGAGCTCCTGCCTTCTGTACTGGTAAATTTAACACCTAGCAGACTGATCATTAATAAGATATAATTACATATAATAATGGGGTTATATAAATACTGCTAATAAAATGCTGGAGAAACCCAGGGCAATGGCAAGCGAGAGTCCCAGAGACATAAGACTGATGTAGACAAGCAGATACCAATAAGCATAGTGCAGTGCATAGAAAAAATCTTGGGGCAGAAGGACATCCATTTTTAGGTAAGCATGAAGCATATCTCGTTTTAAGAGATTCCCTTGAAATAGTACAGCTTTTTTTCTTCTACCTAGTTATGTAGTTTGTTTCATGTAACAGCATTTGTGGGAAAACAGTAGAAAGAGTTGCCAACAATTTTACACTAAATCTTCACAAGAAGAACCACGAGAAAATTGAAAGCCACTTCTTCCAGATGAAAATAGGAAAATCAAATGGTCAGAAAAGGCAGTAAGTTCCGGACATACCTTGCAACAAGGTGTCAGATTGTGAGCTGCGCAGTGTAACCACAAGGCAGAGTGGCTTAAGGAGTGGTTTTGCCAGGATAGCTTAGGGTGTGCTTACACGGCATAATGGGATTCCAACACATTTCTCAGATGCCTGAGCATATTTATCCTGGCCACTGTATTCTAATCACCTGCAAATTTACTATAGGCCCTCAGCTCGAACTATAGATATGACAACTCCAGCCTACGCTTGTCTTGACAGCAGACAAGATTTTTTTAAAATAATATTGACATGCATGATACGTACCTCTGACTGTAGTCAGCAAAATGTTCTAGAGACTAGTCAGCAAAAATTCTGGAGACTGCATTCAGAAAAGAAAAATATCCTTTCGGGTTAGTATTCAGACTATGCTTTGGAAAGAAGGCAAAGAAAACAAAGGAAATTAAGGAAGAAACCAAGCAAGCAACAAAGATGGAATGAAAAAGAAAAAGAAAAAGAAAAAGAAAAAGAAAAAGAAAAAGAAAAAGAAAAAGAAAAAGAAAAAGAAAAAGAAAAAAAAGAAAAAGAAAAAGAAAAAGAAAGGAAAAGACGGACAATTCCTACAGGTGGAGAGAATGAAGTGTTTTAGTCCCTTTTTAGCTCCAACATTCACAATTTCCTAACCAATCTCAAATGTGTAGAAGTTCTAGAAGCTTATTGCTGTTTTGTCAACTAGTGGCCTCCAGTTTCAACCATGCTACTATGAAAAGGGAGTGAAATGCTCTTTTTGGAGGTTTCCAAAACCGGCTCACTTTCAGTCTCGTTATGGCAGTAACTTTGGGCTACATCCTTTTTAATCCCCAGACTCTTGTGCAGTTTACCCCTACACCTCAGATATTGTATGTACCTCAAAATAAATCCTGGAAGATTTGCACCCAGAGATATCCCTCAGAGAATTAGATGTGGAGCAGCGCCAAGATGACTGAGAGAGGAGCAAGAACAGATTGAGTGAGAGAAGGAGGTCAGGGGCAGGACAACTACCCAGTGTGGGGTCAGAAAGAGGGAGACTATCAGGTACAGAGACATTTTTGGGTAAACTTGTTCTATTATTACGTATGTGGCTGCTGAACTAAAGGAGGGCTTTTGGTTTGATCGGTTTTACTTAGCTATTACAGGTAGTCCAAAGTTCTACATGTGCAAATACCGTCATTCTTCAGTTTCTTCTGAGGGCAATGTTGTACTAAGTGCTCTTAGACTGATCGTTTGAGGACATTAAATGCATCTATACATATGTGTGAAGGTCTTTCTACCCCTTCTTTACCAGGACAGTCATGTAGGTAGTGGACTGGCTGGCCATAACCTACCACTTGACTTCTCCCAAGTAGTTATGTTAACCCTGCTACATAGTATGCGTGTTTTTGTTAGCTTACTCCAACACAGAATTTCTCTCTTGCCTGGAGCCTTTGTCTGAACTATCTCAAATCAAACTGTCATCTCGATAACCGTTTACACTCCATGTACAGAGAAAATTATGTTGTGCTTTCTGGTAAAGCATTTCAGTATGCAATCAGTGTCCCTAAGACATGTTGCCTTCCAAAAACATAAATATGTGCTCCTTTCTTCCAACTCTGTCTACTGGAATACCAACCTAGAAAAATACCCGCTGTCACAAAAATACACAGATTTCTCTTTGTTTGCAACGGAAAATGTTCTGATTTTACACACTTGTAGACAAGGAGAGGATTTTAGCTTTCATTTCTACCATGTATCTTAACAGGTCTATCGATCTATCCACCTGTCTGTCTCCTCTTCTAGACTTAGGGTAGAAGAAAGCAGCCTTATGGCAAACTCTCTGACATCTATACCCTGTGGAGAGCATCTCCATCCTCTGAAATATGTCCTTAGGCATGTCCTGAAGGATTTTAGTCCTCCTCTCTTCCACAAAACGCCTTCTTCAGGAAAGTATGAGCTTTACATACTTCTCACCCAGTACTTGTTTTCACACCACTACTAAAATAAAGCATTGCAATTTCCAGGTTATTATTTTTCCTAGACATTAATTGCAAATATATCCTGCAATAAAGATAAACACTAACTTTTCACCACAATGACTCTTGGTTTTATGTCAGTCTTTTCAGCAACATCACAGCTTATGTACTAGTATCTAGTGTGAAGTTAATAAACGGACTGCCTTAGGTAGACAGCCCTGGTGTCTCCTGCTACACTGAAGTCTATTAGATCTGTGAAAAGTTCACTCAAGCTGGAGTCACTGTCACTATCATGTTCACCAAAGATCTTGTCAAGTGATATCTTCTGTGTATCTTTTCCTGGGCACTGAGTTTATGGTGGTGAACTGATTGTCACAGCACAAGGAATGCCCGGGGCTGGTCTCCTCAGAGCCAAAGTTCACATGCTTTCATGCCCCTGAGCTCTTTAGAGATATTTTGCTTCTCTATCAAGTCCATCAATATCCACCTAGTCGCTATGAAAGTCGCTATGGGGTCAGATGTCATTTGGCTGACAAATTCAAAACAACTTTGTTGGTTTAATTCTGAGCCTTTTATTAGTCTCTGTCAAAGTTTTATTTTGAGTTTCATTATGGCCTATTCTCTCATGAAGAGAACCACTGATATTTCCCCTCAAACAGCACTTTAGCATTAGATCAAAGCCACAATCTCTTATACAATTAAACTTTCCTTTGTGAGCCTAATTCTAAAAAATCATCTTCAGTGTGTTAGAGTTTGGGTTTGTTTTCATTTTTTTAATTCTATGCGCTTAAGATTTTTGTAGTGCAACTTCATACATACCATCTTCCACTTGAATTAACTGAAAAGTGTTAAACGTAGCAATGACACCTAGGCCTGATCTTGTGAGAAAAAAACTTCCTTTTTATTTGAACCCCTTTTCTTTGGCCCTTTGCTTGCAGATAGCGAGTTAAGGTTCATCTAAACCTCTCTAATTGTCTCCCATAGTTCGAATGAGATTGCATTTAAGTGACAAGTTACTCAATTTTGCCATTAGGATTATTCCTTCCAATATGATTTTACTCCTCGTAGCATTTAATGTCCAGCCACCTTAGTTCCTGTGATCGCATTCAAATTGCTTCTTCTTAAGAGCTGATAATTTCTACTGAGGTTCTCCCTCCATGTGTATGAGGGAGCACTTTAAAGATACAATTCCCTACTAAGTAGCAATCACTTAAACCTGACATGCATGGTTTTGACATTTGCTCATTAACGTTCACTAATCCCACACTAGCTCATGTCAATAGAATATCTAGAGAACAAGGGTTAGCATTGCCAATACTACATTGTGATTATTGTGTTTGGGACTCAAAAGCTTTTTCAGCACCTGAATGGTTACAGGGTAAAAGAGGCAGCCTTTGGGTGGCAACCTTAGGAAGTAATTATGAGGCTGACTGTCAACAAGATAAAAGTAGTCTCAGACAACTTTTGTATACCCATACCAAAGTCAATTTAAGAAACAAACAGATTCAGCATCATAATCTTGCACAGACCATGAGCGGAAGCACTTTTGTTTTATCACAACAGAAATAAGGAAGAGGCCTTAAGAGTCAACTGATCCAAAACTGCTTTGGGCAGTGCATTTGGAGCAAAAGTTACATGATGTCCCATTTCTGAACAGTGGTGTTTTTCTGTGTTTGTTTGTTTAAACAAATAATTGCCAAACTTGACCCCTGCCAGCGAACAGCATGCGAAGGAACCCTCCCAAACCCAGCTCCAAAGGGCAGGCTAGATTTCAATCTATCACCATACCCCCAACAGTCGGTGATGTTCATGTAACACACTCCCTTCTTTCTAGTCTCTGTTTGGTGTTTTCCAAGGTGCTCACAGCACTTGGATCCTTTTTGGAACCACCGGGTGTTTACTGTACCAACCACGGGAATATGTTTCATGACAAATTTCCCTGCCCATTTATAGAAAATATGTATACTGTCTGTTCTTGTAACTTTAACTGGCTTCCTTAATAAATTAAAAAACAAATGTAGAAAAACAAAGCATTATCCTTCAATGACTTAATAAGATTTTGCATCATCATCACCATTATTATTATTATTAAAGTATCCCAGCAACAGATTAATAAAATTACACTGATGTGAGCAATTCACACACCTTTGATTAAGGATGTGTCAGCACTTTCACTCATGAATCCTTCTTTTTGGTGCAATGAGTAGTGGGAAAGAGATAAAAATCGCCTGCTGTAATTCTTTGTGGGCTGCTCCCTGGCAGATGATATTTTAACAGAGGAGCCGCTTCTTTATTAATCCAGCTTTGCAGAATAAATTAGCCTGAAACATTTATGATCCTGATTTTTAGGACTGTCTTTGCATTTGATTTGCAGGCCCCAGTGACTGCCTGATGGATCAATTTGCCAGCTTCTTGTCCAAGGGCATTTACTGGTGTTGTGCGTGAAGTTGTGGAAACAAGCATGCTTTACGGGTGCGACCAGGGTTCACACACAGCCTTATTCACCGATATGCATGGAAATCTAGGACAGAATAAATCCTTTGGGGCAGAGTCTGCTGATTTAAACCACTGGTGCCTTAATGCACGTATAACAAAAACTTGTATAGGTAGAAGTTAAAGTCTGGAGTGGGACCTGAGTTACACCATCCATCTTCAAGCCTGACTTACCTCCTCTGATGTCTAAGAAGTAGGTAGTTGGCCCTAGCAGAATAGCTCAGACACCTAGACTTCCTAATGCAAGCAAGAATGAGATCAGACACTTCCTGAAGGCAATTCAGGGTTCCTAGGAGCTAAGCCAGGAGTTTTCTTGAGTGCTTGGGTAGGAAATGGTTTCACTGAGGAGAGAAGGAGGCAGAAAAAAGCTTCATCCTTCTGTGGCCTTAACCCAGGCCATGCGGTGAAAGTTCTTGAGCATCCAGGCCTCTTCTGAGAGTAGTGCCCTTGAAAACCAAAACAATAACAAAATAGCTTGAAGAGTGGACTCCACTTACTTTTTGCACGGCGGCCTGATGGTTAAAGTACGCTCCTGGGAATGGAGGGTCCCAGGCCCTCCTCAGCTTGGGGGTTTTCAAACCTTTGCTTCTCGCCTCTCCAAGGCATGTCTAACACCAGCCTTCCAAGCAGGCCACATGGTGATTTCTTCCACTTCTGTCCATGCTGGCCCCGTTGGCACAGCCAAAACATAGCGTGAATATAGTAAGCAAGAAAGAGTGTGACTGTTCCGCCATGTGGCTGAAGTGTGCCATTGAGAGAGAAAAACCTGGTTTGGGGTTGCTATGTTTTGGCTCACCTATATATTTTCTACTAGATAGATAGTCTGTCAATAAAACCTGTGACTAATCTGGGCTGTGAGTCAGAGCTACTCGTGCTGATTGACAAATTGAGTTTACTGCTCATGGAATAACATATATTGCAAGGCAAGTAAGGGTACCAGCAGTCTGTTAGCATTTGGTATTCATATTAACTTCTAGTGGTAACAGACAAAAAGCTTGTGTCTATACCAGTAAATTAAATGGTCCCATGGAGCACCGCAGAACACCAGAAGTCCATCGTCTCTATCATTTATTTGTGGAGCAGCTCCTGGCACGTTTCTGGCCTGTGACAAGTAACGCATTCCTAAGCAATTCGCCTGGAGTCAGTACAGCCCACTGCCCACTACCAACAGGCAGCCTGGATGCAGCCACCCTGTCTTTTAGAGGCCAAGAGTCTAATAACAGGAGATCTGTGCCAGAGAAGGACTGTAGGCATGGTTTTTGTGCTAAAGGTGTTTCCTGTAGGAGTTTCAGTGTGCAAGGTGCTATACGAACAATTAAGAGATGTCTCTTGAAGAGAAAGAGACTCTGGCCTAAACAGTCTCCAGTTCAGCTGTGTTCTGGTGCTTCTTAACTTAAAAATGGCTCTTCAAAATAAATTCCACATGCTGAATTTCAGTAATTCTTTGTGCCTGCGAAACAGTCATGCAGTGGCAAGAGCTGATGCAAAAGAGACCAATGCAATGTGTCCATTCAAAATGAAAAGGGTGAAAATTTCAGATAAACAGTGTCTCAGAAGAACACAATTCCAGAGGCTACCCCACATGCAACGCTGCCAGTAAGGACGGACAGTTTAAAACCACAGTCTGAATTACACTTCTGTACTGAGCGGTGTGATTATTACATATGCAACAGAGCTTGTGGGCAATACAGAGGAATCCTGGAAGTATTTTGAGCGGCAGTTTTCACAATTTATGGCTGTGACAGATACAGAGCTAATGAACAAGGCAGGGAAAGTGACCGTGTTAACTCTTTCAGAGGTGCTTATCCAAGACCTCTTCGGTAGAGAGGAACCTTTTCCCTAAACCTTTACACAGATTTGAGTTGAACACAGTTCTTAGAGGTAACAATAAAAAAAAAAATTAAAAAATTTTAACTTGCGTATGGGAAGGAAAGCACAGACGTGTATTCAAAGTCCAGGAGTGGAGCCTCAGTAAGGAACAGCAGCCAGTAGGTTCAAATACATATACTCCTACTTTGGCAGGTATATACATGTTCTGATTTTCAAGAGGGCTCCCACTGTCCAGTATGGGCAAACTCTGCTTTGTAGAGCTCATGACTTGGTCCATCACAGCTTCCTAGAAGACTCTGGCAATCTCAAGGAGTCCCAGAGCTCAGAAACTGCGAGCAGACACTCTCAGCTTACACGTGACAAAGCATAATACAGCTCCTCCTAAAGGAGATCACTGAGGCATTAGACATAACTAATTGGATGCTCAAGTGGAAGCGGGGAGGAGGAGTACAGAGCTTGGGAGCTGGCAAGGAGGGCTGTGTGAGCCTGTGAAGAGACTGCAAAACAGTATTGAATTACCTGCCCCAGACATCAGAGATGTCTCAAATCCAGTTTCTTGTATGAAGCTAGCTGCGTGTGATATTTCAACAGAGAGTAAAATACATAACTATTGTATTCTTCTAAACTGCATAAAATGTGAGGCAGAAGGTACACAGCAATGCAGGCATTTGTCCCATCGGCTTGTGATTTTAGTCTCAGTCTAGTAACTAACAGGTCGATCTCTGACTTCCAACATTCATTAATAGCTCCACTATAGTATTTTCATCGTAAAAGCAACAGCTTCCAGCAACAGACATTGGTCTGCACTATTTAATACCAGTAGCAAGCACAGAAAAAGTTCATGGATTTGAAACTCCCTTTCTGAATGTGTCAGACCATGCTCAGTATATCTCCCTAAATGAAAAAGATTAATATCCTGAAGCATACGATAGACTCACTTCCCATGCTGGGAAGATGTAATCTTCACTCAAAGAGGAAAATGATTTTGTTTTCTTTGTTATTGTTCCAAGTGACATAGTAACATCTACCTGAATGCAGACGGTAATTGCGACTGATACCTATCAGGATAAGTAACATTATAAAACAGGATTTGACATAGCACATAGGGAACACAGTCATTTTGTGAAGAGCTGGGTGGTTACCAAAAATGCATACAATAATTAAGGGTCAGGATTCTTGTCTGGCTGTATGTCCTTCCAGATAACTGTGTTACAGAACAGTTAGTTGCACTCAGAACTGTGCAGACTGTGGACTTCATTTATTTCAAAAATTTATTTCAAAAGCTAAACTTAAATGTTTTACACAGGTCTCATATTAGTCCCAAAATTATTTGCCTGTGTAATTGCTTAATAAAATCAAATAACTAAGTATCACTGCAAGGAGGGGTGTTGTACAACTAAGATATCTTGTTCTACTTGAAAAAAACTTTTTACTTCATCTCATTAATATTTTACTTACATTTTGTTTCATGCTTTTAGTTTTCCTTTTTTTTAATTTTTCTAATTTCTAATTTCTTTTAAACTGAAAAATTCAAAGGTTTTAATTTTCTCTAAAACTCCTTGTTTTCTTATTCATCTGAAACTAATCTACAGATTTAATTTTAATTTGAAAATAATTTCTTTGACTCTCCAGCAAATTATATTTTTTTGAGACAGATTCACAAGCTATCCTACACAGCCCTATCCATGTCCCTGAGGACTCTAGAGACGGCACAGTCTCACAGTGAGTGAGATAGCTGGAAGGTGGGAAGGTCTTAGGCTGGTAGCTCCCCGTTGCTGCCTAGACCGTGAAGAAACAACCCTCAAGTATCGTCATGGCATGCTGCAGCCATCAAGCTTGCTCCCCACAGCAAGGGCAGCTGGCCAGACTCATCCCCATGTGGTGTTTGGGCAAATTCCCCTTTCTGAGGAAAGAGCGTGATGATACACGTTTCTTCCCTCTCCTGGCAGTCACTGTTATAAATGCCTACATTTTGCAATGAGTTCTGAATTGTCTTCTAAAATTATACATGGCATCTCCCATCTGGCACTGATGTCAGCGTGGCATATGTTTACCACAGGAACCTGAAGAACGCTCTGGACCTCTACAAGGGGAAAATCAGCTTATTTCATTTTTAATGTCAAACCTGCAGCACTGCAAGTTCTGCAGGTGGCAGCCAGATGAAACAGCTGTTGATTTGTTTCCTACTGCCTTGGATGCAGTTCCCCAAGCTTCATCAGGACCCAGTCACCTGGGGCAATCCAAGGAGGATCCAAATCTCCCAAGGCTTTCTTTGCAGTCCGTCATTCAGCCCACCTACTGCCCGAAACTCCCGGGGGACAGAGGAGGCAAGCCCAGATGTTCCTGTGCCTCTTCCTCCTGTCACTCTTCCTGAAACAACAGGGAAATTTCCTGAAAATCTCAAATATATATCAGTGCTCAGCTACAACATTTTTATCCCAGTTGTCACAAGCCCGAAGCAGGCTACAAAGAGGGCTTTGGTAGCCTCCACTTAGAAACAGCATCCTTTGAAATAAAAACATAAAAAACCCCAGGTAGTAATTTTGGTATTTTACAGCCATTTCAGTCAGCTGTTCTGCATTAATTTTTTATGTCAACTAGCTAGAAGTAGTTAGTCGCGACAGACAGTGATGGTTCCTGAGACAAACCGGTCCCTCAAGTATTTTGTGTGTTGCTCTGTGATTCTGTTTGACTTCCGGTACATTCAAAAGACTTAAATGAATGAGGGAAAAGCTGGGTTTGCTTTTACTTTTAACATATTTCCTTGAAACAATAAATTTTTTCAAGGGCAGGGAAAGGCCCCGTTGTTCTGTGTTTATACAGCACCTGTTTCAGTAGTGCTACATACATGAGATGTTTCCACTTACTAATGGTTTCATTTACTATTTGAGCTTGTTAAAGTCATCATCTTTCAGTGAATTTAATGTATCTTGATACAGACCACACTGCTCTGTTATGGTTTACTACTCGACTCATGCAATAATAGTATATCTTCTCATTTAAATAGGACTTTCTTAACCAAAGGGTGCCAACATTTTAATGCTGAAATAGGAGATTAACCACATGAGGGAGGAAACAAAGTTTAAAGCACTAAAAGATCATTACAGATAATTTTAGGACTGTCAGAAGTTAAGAACATCATAATATTAGTAGGTAGAGACACTCACACTTTCATGTTATGCAGTCACTCATGTAGAAACAAATAGTATGTATCTAAATATAGTAAATAATCCTTGAGTAAGTTCCCAGTCCTGCACATTGGCAAACATCTCCAACTCCTTACATTCACAAGTTACATGTGTTTCTGTTCCTCACCAGAACTGATATATTACGTTCAAAATCATAAAGAAAAAGAAAGAAAATAATGCAACAATTTTCTAGACTTCATACTTTGAAAAAAATGTAAATTTTAGATTTTAAGGACACAAGAGTCTATCTGCAATCACCTGAACGGAACCCATGCATACTACAGGTCTTCTCTGGACTAATTCCTGCTTGGAGTCCAGTCATGGAAGTCAAGCTACTCACAATTGTTTACAATCTGTTTAGTATTATTCACAAATCACTTGAAAGTTCCCAGGAGTCTTCCTCTAGGTAAAAGAAATTCAGACCTACTGCTAGATCAGGTTTTCTGCCATGATTTTGAAACTGATTACGTATCTACAGCAGTCCTCCAAACGCAGGCTGAAAACCAATAACCTATATCATATCGCCTATTTTAATTAAAAGTTTCATCATTATGGACAATCTGCAATAATCTTAGGAAGTTATTCTCTTGTTGAATAACTGTCACTGTTGAAAATGTGTCTGTTATTTTCAGTACAAATTTGACTAGCTTAGACATTTAGGCTTCAAATCCCATTAAATGTTTGCATGGTGGATTGAAAAGCCCTCTGCTTTCAAATAACTGCTCCCCATGTTGGTCATCATAGTATATAAGTAAGTGATCAAATCATACCATAACCTTCCATGTATAAACAGATGAAGTGCGCAAGACATGAAATGTGCTCAGTAGCTACTGATCATCCATTGTTAAAGAGGTTTTCAAATAACCTGAGCACAAATCCATCAAAACCTTCACTGAATCCTGCGCTCCACTGCTTGGTAATTTGCCAAGAATGTGTTAACATACCTGCTCCCATATGAGCAATAACTCCTGTGATGGGAGTGTTTGAAATGTCCTGACAGGAAAGCTTGAAGTAAGGCCAAAGGAAGCTTTCACTTCCAAAAGGCTGGGATTTGTGAGCTCCTGTGGTGGATTTAGTCACACACAGTGAGCCGTTCAGACTTGTCGCGCATCAGATAATGAAAGAAAATGAGGAGTTCCAATCAGTGTCGTGGCCAACATCCACCACTTGGAAAAGCTTCGGAACTCCCTCCAAATTTCTGATGAGATTGGAGGCAGGTGTAATGTCCACAGCAAGGATGTCAGTTGGAAGCCCATTTCTAAGTTAGACTTCTTTGTTTGAAGCTACCAGGAAATGCAAATAAGCATGAAGCAAAACAATGTGATTTGTGTAACAGTCAACATTTGCATAACACAGTTACGCATGTCTGTGCATATGGGTGTATAGCAAGCACATCTAATAGTCTGTAATTATGCCTCGGAAAATATACACACCAAGGAATTTCCAAAGAGTCTGACCTGGCAGAAAATGCAATCCCAGGAAATCTGCAGCAGTTTGCTGAGACGATCCCAACATACACTGGAACTGCATGGCTAAGAACTGAGTCGGTCAGATAAATCACATGGGACTCTGCCTTTTCCCTGATTGAACATGTGTGCAACAACCTCTTGGCACAAGCACAGATTTTAAATTTGGCTTCCTCAGATATGCCCATATGCAACATAGACATTGACTTTCAAAAATCCCTCTGCCGGTAAAAATCAGCTGCTAAAATATTCCTGCAAAGTAAACATAAAGTAACACAATCCTTAAACAAAAGGGAATTGATTGAAAAAATGGACCTGACAATGCCCACCTTTACACAAAATGCTGAGATGCTCTCACAAACTCTCAAACTGGTGTTAGGTCTCTTGAAACTTTCTCAGATTTTCAATGTGAAAAGAAAAGCTAATTCTGTCTTTATCTATGTCTATATTATTTCTTAAAAACATTCTAATACCCATTTGATAAAGCTGTAGTAAAATATTCTGCCTCTGAGGTGGCTCCTCTGCAAACATCTATCATGACTGACTTGAGTTCTGCCTCTGCACAAGTCCTCAGGTCATGTAGAATTTAAAAATGCACAGAATGAGTCACTTTCTGCTGTTATTGACCAAGGATCTCAATTCGAAGGAGAAAAAAAATACTACCCTTGAATCTCTGTTTTTTGATTTCTCACTCCATTTTAGAGCTTTGATGAAGAATCATTCCCAGTCCCTTTCTGCACCCTGTTACTTCCACACTGCTGTCTTTCCCTCATGCTTTCCAGACAGCCAGGTTTTAATTCCATCAGGACATTTTGTGATTTTTCAAGCTTTCTGCAAGTCGATAGGATTTTGTTTGTGTTTGGTTTTTTGTTGGGTTTTTTCGCCTGATTCTTTACTTATGATATTTCATCCCGGGTACAAGTGAAATTGCTGTAATGCAATAGACAGACATTTTATGTATTTCCTTATTTCTGAGACTAAGTGGCTATTTTGAATGACATTTTTCACCCTAGAAATTATAGGTATTAACATATCTCTAAGGCTGGTAAACCCAGTGACCAGGTAGAGGAGCTCATTCTGCTCTTGGAGGTGCAGCAATGTTGCAGAAAATGTTTGTCAATATGAGAATATGGACAGAACACACACACATAAACACACACACACACAAACCATCCCACACTTAGTGATGAACATGATGTAGGAGGGAGAGCTCAGCTCTCTGAAGGATGGTGTGTTAGGCGAGGCACTGGAGACCAGTGATTTGATGATCCAGGGCAGCTCCTGTCTTCATTATCTGTGGGCTCCTCCTTTACTGCAACTGACTCTGAGGCAGCCACGGTTTCTGTGTGCCAATGCAACTGATAAGAGAAGACCCCATCTCCCTGTCCCTATACAAATAGGTTTACGCAATTTGCAGCATGCCATCAGCGAATGAGGAGAGAATAACTGCTTTGAACCATTAAATGGAAAGATGATGGCTGACGATAGCATCTGAGTTTTGAGGAGAAAAAAGCCAAACACAATCATCACTGGCATACTGTCTTTGTCTTGGAAACATCACATTTCTGCTCACTGGAATTGTCTCCCTTTTTCTTCTTTTCTAGGACAGACAGACTACAAAATATTTTTCCAATGCTCTACACATTACAGACAGATTTTTCCAGATTGTTCTCACAAGGACTACCAAGATCTCTTCTTTTGCAGTTTAATTTTGTCACCTGTACCATTACTGTTTGCTTGTTTGTTCTTCTCCAGATTTTCAGTGCTGTCAAACTTCAGTATGAGTCTGCAAAATCTTCCTGTCTGATGAAGACTGAGCTATGTACGTGATTTTTTATGTTTAAACTCATTCAATTTTCACAGAACAGTGATTGTGCATACAAGCATCCTTTTGTTTAATGAGTCGATATTGCACCTTTATAAATTTAGGTGCTATGTGTTTAAAGATAATGAAAGAGAAATGTGTCTTAATAGACTAGCTTGACTTCTTTAGGGATAGGGGGCTCTGAAAGATTAATTTGATGTAAAGTACAACATTCACTACAGAATCAACTACACCTTTTCAGACTTTGATTTGGCAAAGTTAGAGGAATTTATTTATTTTCACTTGTAATCTTTATTATATGTCTAAGACATCTAGCACTGAATGTCATTTCCTTCCCATGACAACCACACAGGAATAGATAAACATATCAGAAAATACCAGAAATACATACATAAATACACAGAAAATAAATGGAGTAACAGTTGTTTACACTGTTAATGTAATTTCTCTTACTTCATGAGGTGACAAGTTGACATTCCTGCTTCACTCACTGTGTTTCTCTCGTTGAGGAGTTAATTGTTTTTACTATGGGTCTTGTATATCGACAATACCTTCAGCTATTAGCATGTAAGCCAAATGGCATTTGGTGATGTTATTGCAAAGTCTATTTTTTTTTTATACTAGACACTTTTTCTGCAAGCTCAGGTAAGATTCAGCGTGAGTAGGAATTCCTAGAGTGGAGTGCACAGCACAAGATTAAAATACACAAAAAACTTTGGCTTGTCTGGTACACTCGGCACACAGCCAGAAATAGAAGACGCCATTTGCAAAGAAGGTAGCCCATTGCCTGCAAAGGTTTGTTAGCACATTTCAAGTCAGCATGAAGCTCTGATTCACCTTCATTAGTTTGTGCCCAGAGGGGAACTTGGCATTGTGGAGCTGCAGTGGTGTTAGCCATGTAGGGATATATGTCTGCATTTGCACAAAGGTGTGACTTGCTAGACTAGAAACCACAGGCTATGACAAGCCAAACTCTCAGGTTATATCTCATTCTAAACAAAAGTGTGATGGAAGTGCATGCAGACATACCCAACTGAGCTTTCAACACTTTTACCTGCCTTCAGAATAAGATCCAGCCCGAGTTCTGTGAGATTTGGATAGAAATTCCCTCCAAAGTCCTAAGAGCAAGACTTTCCCTGTAAAACTTACAGTGGGAGGGGCAATACCTCTTTCCTGGAAAGTCTCCAGACAAAATTTGCAGACTCAAAGATTAAAGATCACAGGTAGGCTCATGGATGCAAATACGAACCTTGCAAAAATGTGATGCTACTCCTAATAAGTTCAGACTCACCTCTAGCTCAGATGAAAGCTTCACCTTAGGGTGTTTATCCAAATTATGTTCCAGTGACAGTTATTCAGTGTCATAAGAGTTTTGCATATACCTTTTATATTAGAAAGGATCTTCAAGATAACACTGCTAACCATTGCAACACCCAGTTCAAGGCCCAGCGGAGAGCCTACATACAAACACAAGAAGAGCTGTAGCCTTTTGAAAATAAATGACAATGTAAACAGACAAGGCAAGCATAATTGTGGAAGGAGAGCATTTGCAAACATGTGACCTGCAGGGCCATGTTGGACAAGTCAGGAACAGAGACAGTAAGATTCTAAGAACAAAATCCATTGAAGTCAAAGAGTTTTAACATAGAGTCCAATAAAGCCAGGATTTCAGCCCAGATGGAGCTAAAAAAGATGGAGTGTCCAGTATTTACTCCACTCTTTCAAAGCTGTGAAGTGTGACTGTGTTAGGATTTATTTCTTCTTCATGCTTGAGTAGTCAAAGGCAAAACAGAAGCTATGTCAGTGGGTGACACAGAAAGAGAGAGTAAGCCAGTTGGTGTACACTACTTGATGTAAGTCAATCTGTTTCTGTTGGTTTCTACTTTGTTACCATAACTATACCTTCCAAGAATCTCAGCCAGCAAGTCCATAACACCAGCAACTCAGCGTTCAGCGTTACCATCTTAAAATTACAACTCTCTTCTCTCCAAGAGCATTTGATGGCCTTTTGTCTCGCCATTTGTATTTGAAGTTTTAGGATTGATTGGAGGTGTATATTCAAGCTCTTTGCTCTGTCCATGGGAGTAAAAGCCATGGGGGAAAAAAAAAAGAAACAGTATTTAGAAACATGAGATTCTTACCTTCTGCAGGATTTCAGCATCCTGGCCTCAAAGAGGAAGCTGCAGTGTCACAAAGTGGAGAAATGGCAACTGCATTGGTGAGGCAGAGGAGTACAGGAAAGCAGTAACCGCAGTAGAGGCTTCTGCATTGAGTAGAAATAGTGCACAAAGATCACAGGTTTAGTTTTGGCACCGGGAGATATTCAGGACTTCTCACCATGAAGAATAATGTCCTAAGGCTGAATGAGCTGCCCATGTGAGCAACCAATTCCTTCTGCCCAAATGCCTTCCCTGATTCTCTTTCTTTTTTTATATGCTTGAATTGGTTCAAGTTTTCCAAGAAAACTGGAAGCAATTTCACATTCGATTTACAGTTTTTGCTTATCCCACTTTCTCAGGGAAATAAGGTTTATGTGAGCTGTTTGAATGCATTTTTTCCAGCTTTGCCCAAATTTGATAGCAGGGTAGAGCTCCTAATGGAAAAAAGTTTTTTTACAGGGATGTATAAAACATGTGTTGAGGTTACATGTAGCCTGGAAAGCCACTTTCTCAGCCCACCAACATCAGCAGGACATGACATTTATTTCAGCTTGTTTCTTGAGGAGTTATTTGCTGCCCAGTCACCCATGCAGTTATGGACCATCTGGAACGTCGGTCGTTTCTTTCAGATCAAACAAAAAGAAGAAGGAAGTATCATGGCTGAATCAAAAGGCTACTTCATTGGTCTGCTGCTCATGGAACTATTTACTTAAATCACTATTTCCAAACGCCTCTGGTGTTAGGCTTCGTGTTTCATTTTAATGGTACAGTATGTTCTTTCCCAACTGTGCATCATATTCCTCCCTCATAACTTCTGTGTTTGAGCTAATGTCTTCCATGTCTTAAAAACAGCAGAATGCCGAAATGTCCAACTATGGGACACACAACTTTTCCCATAACTAATTGAGTTAACTTAAAGAATGAAAGAGAAAAATTAGCATCTTCATGTGCCTTCTGAGACCTAAGATACGTAGACAATAAAAAATATCGTCACATGGTAACAAAAATCTGTCTATTCAGAGATCACTGTGTTCTACAGTGCAGCAATTTCACTCAGGATCAGGTGCCCCAGGCTATGTGGTTGCTGTGTAAAAAGCAACTCCACACCTTATGAAAGCATGTAACCCTGCATGACAAATGGGAAACTATTACATAATAATTATATGCCCTTGCAAGACCTGATTGCTGGTACCTATCATTCCAAAATATATCTTCTAAGATTGCTATCAGGTGGCTTACACTGTAACAGTCTCTCAACTTGTGCCCTCCCTTTAAAACCTGCAATGTGATGATTTTCACTGGCCCTCATCCATAAGCTCTCTCTGAAGGATCTCAAAGACCCTGCAGAAGAGCCTGGAGCCTGCAAGCTGGCTGTGAACAGGATGCAAAGATGGCCACAGCTGAAGCTTCAGAGATCTACTTCCATACCTTCTCTTTCCTCTCTAACAATGAAATAATACTTCTGTTCGAGCTCTCTTAGCTAGGTCAGTGCTTCAGGACAGAGAAATGTCTTTATTTTATACCACTTTTCTAGTGTCTAGTGCAATAGCATCCTAAACTCAGACATATATATAGTCCTTATTGTGCTACAAATAAGGAATAGTAACAACCTCACTGTCACTTGGAGCTGCACCTATTTGTGTCAAAGGGGTTCATCATCACCAGCCGATTAAAATGGGTTGCTGCTAATCAGAGGCAATGAAGTTGTTGAGGGGGAAGTGCTGACATGGGGAAAGAAAGTGATTAAATATCATTAGCCATCTTTTGTGATATCAGAACAGGCTCCCTGTCTCAGCCAGGTTAACTCCCACTTTCTCAATGATGCACTGGAGGGCATTTCTGCAGGATTCATATGGCTTTCATTCATTACAACTCTTCCTCCTTTTGCGAGCACTTCTCTTACCAGTCTGATATATCTAGCCAAGACATGCAGGAGTAACTGGCACAATTTCCCCAAGCAGAACCTATTTCAAAATACTTCAAAGTATATTGAATTCTTATGAATTTCATAGTTGTGGGTTTTGGTTTGATTTGGTTTGGGTTTTTTTAATGACATGGGTTTAGTCTGATCTTCCAAAGGTCAAAGAAGGTGTGACATTTAGGGCACTTGCCATTATTTTGTCCTAGTATTTTATTAGAGAGATCTTTCCAGAAACATGCACTGTAGCTGAAAGGATCCAACTCAGGTCAGAGCCCCATTGTGCCAGACACCATACACACAGAGTAAAATACAGTCATCCTTTAAAAACAGCAACAGGGGAAAAAAAGTCATGAGACGGAAATGGCTTAGCGCAGTAAAGAGTATTTGGTAGTTATACAGCACCTCAGAGGCCTACATCAAATCCAATCCAGATTTTGAACAAAACAGAGCTGTCTAAGTTCTCCCCATGTCCCACAATGGGACAGTTTTTGTCATACCAAATACATCACGCCACTTGTAGTGCCAGACTGGCAGCACTGGGGATACTGTGTTTGAAGGAGGGTTTGTGGGCAGACCACTCTCTTTTGCAGATTGTTGTTTTGATAAAGAGCATCACTCAGCCATTACATCTGTGCTTCTTGTTCTCAGTAGCTAACACCACATAACCCAATTATTTCATATGTAAGATTCTGAGGCTGTACATACACTATGTATTTAATGGAATAGGTGTTACATTTAACAGAGTGACATGCAACCCTTAAGTTCCTGTTTGCTTGGTCCCTATGTTATTCATTTCTCTGCGATCTGTATCGGATCTTATGTTAAAAGAGCATGATGCTTGGAGAAATAAAATCTCACCAAGGAGATCAAGTTAGCAGTTAACAAGAAGCCAAGACAGGAGCTGAAGACAGTGATTAATTTTGGCAATGTAATGAAATGGCCCTGAATTAAAGGAGCCAGTAAACATACTCTGGTATTTTCCAGCCTCGTTGCCTTGTGATTTCTTTTCTAATTTGGCAGAATATTTTCTAAACGCTGAAGTATACACTGCCAGCGTTAGTGTCGCCTCAGCTATTGTTATCAGAGGTCTGATGATAGATTTTTTTTTGTTGTTATTCATCCGATATTGATATCTAATGAATACTGTGAACACAAATGGACAAATCCTTACTGAAATCAGGTAAGTTTTAATAAAGGCTGAGGAGCTCTACTGATTTACATCAGTTGGTAGTCAGAGGCAATGGGCTCACACATACTTCAAATCAAGAAACTGTGGCAGCCCCTTCCAAACAGTTGCTTTGTCCAGCTACGTTCACATCATGATGTGGCATGATGCTGTTTTCCTCATGCACAGCGAGTGGTTTTATAGAATACAAATGAATCTCCCACATCCCCCCTTTAAGAATTATGTTGCATGAAAGACCAAAAGCATGTTAATCTTCAAAAAAACATTTCTCTTGTATCAGGTAAGAGACCACTCTTACATGAGGTTAGGATGTGTAAGGACACCGAAATTGAAACCAGAATGGCACAATAAATCTTTCGCTGCACCTCATGCTTTACCAGGCAGCACTATTTTATTTTTAACATTTTTAGACAAGCCAGAAATCTAATAATAGATGCTGTACAAGAAGTGCTGGAACGTGAACTCCCTGTACAACCTCTACCTTCATGCCCTGTCTTCAAACTTTCTCTCAGCTCAGCCATGATGCTTTTAAAACCCTCTGTCCCACTAGGCAGGGAGATTGACTTATCACTCCTACGAATTGTACACACAGGTTAGCATAAGTGAAAACATGCCCTTGCCACTATTAATTCATCTGCCCTCCATGTTCCACTCCTGTTTCACCCACTCGCTTTTCAGATTAAAAGTGCTTTGGGGGAAGGGAAAAGATTATTTCTCATGGGCAGATTGATGGGGGAAGGTGCCAAAGGATGCCACAGCCCCACCTCAGACTGCCTGGGGGAGGGATTGTGTCTATTCTAGCCTTGCAGCTGAAAACTACTCCCACCTTCCCAATCTAACCCTTCTGTCTTAAATGTCTGCATGGCCTATTCTGAAGATGGGGATCTGGCATCAGAATGTTAACAATTATAGCTACTTTCCATTTTTTTTATTTTTTTGAAGAGTATTTAGTAACCAGAAATAATTACAGTGATGGTTCTGAAAAAATTTATGGTTCCAGCGATAGCCTATGTTGCCACACTGGATTTTTTATGGCATTTCCTCAGCTAAGTTGAAGACTTGTGAGACTGTTACGGCCCTTGACCAAGCAGATTTCATCCTGGATTTCTGTTTTTGTTTGCTACATACTGTTGAGAGTCGTCCCTTACGATAACATGGGGGTACAAAGACTACAGCACTGATAATGATTTTTGATAAAACAGTGGTCATTTCATGGGTGTCACTGCTGGAAGAAAAAAACATTTTAAATCTCTGAAAGATCTCTCATTTATTTTCAGTAGCTGGGATTCTTCAAGATGCAGCATAGGCATTTAGGTCTGAATCTTTCGTCAGTGGACCTGTGCCATCAGACCTGGGACCCTCCTTGCAGTCATCAGGAGGACCTTGCCTTGAGCCAGGGAAAATGCTCACAGAGAGCATTAAATCGTTCAGACCAGACCAGGCACATCTTGTCAGCAACAACCAGCACCAAAGATGCTCCACAAATTCCTCCACAACCTGACAACTTATTCTCCTTATACGCCTTGGTCTCCCTGCAAGTGTTTTGGTGCACCAGGAAAATCATTGAAACTGTCTTTAGTATGGCCAGGATGGTACAGGACTGCTGAGAAATGTATGCCATGTAACACAAAACTCCAATGACACTTCTTACCTCCTAATTCTATACAAGCTTGAAATTCAGACATATTTTTTCCAACAGTTACAATGAAATCCTCAGACATTTCAAAAGCGTGTCTACCTACTACCTAGCACTGTCAATTCTGTTTGTGCTGTAATTTCCATAAGTTTGGATTTTTCTTCACTTGAATGAAATTTAGAGCTTTTGATTCAGTTTGGCACCATAAAAATGAGTATTTGAGTTAAGTTAAACCCCCCAAGGTGGAAAATTCGAAATTAAGTTAACACCGTATAATAAGTTTCCAACTGTCAACTGAACCACAGTAACTGCCCACATACATACTCAATCACAGCCTTGGGCAAAGGTGCAGCACCTTATTGAAACAGAGGATCTTGAACTGCATGGTTGGAGCCCACAGTAAACCTTCAGAGGAAAGCAACAGTGTGAAACAACTGTGCAAGCCCCTGAGTGATTAGTCAGTGGAGGTACACATGATTTTAACAGAGAAATCATATACCCTCAAGACTTTTTCTCTATTATTCTTTTTCCAAGAGCATTATACTGGGGTAGATTGAAAAATGGGACATAGAACCACAAGTATTTTATTTTTACTACCGGCATTAATATTACCTTATAGCTGTCTACATCTATAGATACTACTGTGTGTGCTGTACATAAACAGGCAAAAAAAAAAAGCCACAGTGCTTTCTCTGAAGCACTTACAGTTTGATGTGAGGAACAACAACAACTCCAATATGTATGTTTTCTGGTAAGCACTGCAGAAAGCTGTAACGGAAAAATAGAGGAGAAAACAGGAAACATTAACAAAGCTGCCAAAATCCAATGCCAGCCTCCTCTCTGTATTTGAGACACTCTCAATCAAGCCAGACCAGCTGCAAACAATCACAGCACAGTGACGGCTCTCTGGAAGGTTTGGAGGAGGATATTAAGCTGCAGGCTGATAGGGAGGTGAGAGTAGAGAGTCCATAGTACCACATCTTTGTTACCCAAAGCATCTGCTTTGACACCAAAGGCCATCACGTCCTGTGGGATGCAAAAGAGATAGAAAGGTGAAGGAGTGCCTGGGACTGCTACCATTGGAGATTGGGAAATAGTATAGAAATAAAAGGCTTTAATAAATCATACCTACTTCACCATTTTTCAGCTCACCTCCTCTCCTCCTCTGACTTTCAATGAACTACAGCAGCAACTGGAAGCAATTCCTGAGCCTGGAAGCACTGGTCCCTGAGCCAACAAGGCTCCTTCCCACAGAATCTGTAACAAAAACTGGACATTTTACTGACATTCAGATTGAAACATAGAAAGATTGACAGGTCCAGGTCATTCAATGACTTGTCTCTTAGAAACTCATTGACAGATCCAAGGTCTGGACTCAGTTTGGCAAGAGTTTTCTTCAGTGATGTTCACCATAGATGCAGGCCCAGTGTACAATGCAATGCAGTGTCCACACAGCCTCTTGCCTCAACAGTTCCTCGGCTACTTATGTCTACTTTTTCTTACTATCTGAAACAGATGAATAAATCCATCTAATCTGTCTATTATATTTTTAATGCACCCATTACTGAAGGATTTATTCTAGGCAATATGGCTTATCTACCTACGTGCTATTATCTGATCTAACATCCGGAGGCAAAAGTTTTATGAGTCTGAATATAGCCAAGACTGAGCACATCATGTTTTCACTCAACTCACTCTTTTCCTCTGCAATATATTTACTGTGACATTTCCCTTCTGATTATCATTGTCAAGGAAAGCCTATTATTTAAACAATAGTTGTAAAAAAGATTTGAGTATAATTAATGAAGGTCACTCCAGGACTATATGCAGGTGACAAAAAGTGTCAAGGTTTTTGCATCATTTCTTGAGAATCAAGCTTCCTATGATGACCATGGAAACTCAGTCCCTGCACCCTTAGACACAGAGGAAGGGAAGATATCTTGCCTCAACAGGTCAGAGAATTCTTCTGATTTGGACAACTTGTTGACTCCTTTGTCTACCTAGCTGGTCCTGGGATATGACACAACTTGCATGGCTACAAATAGTTGTTCATAAAACTTTCAAGTGTTGGCCTTATACCCACTCAGGCTGTCAGACTTCTTTATTGTTCTCAAATCTGTAAATCCAGGAAAACCTCTTTTCTCCTTATCAAACATATAAACAACTTCCTCAGCCCGCTTTTGAGACCTACAGCAAAAAAAGACGGAATTAATCTATAGAGAGCGAAGGGGATGGGATGTGAACTGTTCCTCCATCAAAGAGGCCTAAGGTGTGGAAACAGAAACTGAATATAGTACCATATTCATACACAACTCTTTGGGGATTTCCAGTACATTGCTTGCTTGAGGACAGATGCGTTAAGTTCTCTAACACCTGAGGAACAACTGGGACACTTTTACACAAAATTGCAGTATTAGCCAAATAAACCCTTTGCTTCCTCCTCTTCCTCTCGTAGCAAGGGAAGCCTGAGCTAGTGCCAATTTCTCCTTGAAATCATAGCAAAACCAAAGCCATTCTGAGGCTGAAATTTCTAGTAGCTGTGTGACTCTTCTGTTGGCAAATCATTACATGATAGGACATAGGGGATCACGTTTAGCCTAGCAGGGATTTCTTCTTACATATTCAATTCCTTTATCAGGACTTGAAATAATTCCATCAATCTGACCTCAATGTTGAAACAGTCTTAAAACTTATTACACATCAATCTCAGATTTTTGTTTTGGGTAGTTGTTAATCTACCCAAGATGGAGGTGCAAGGCACTTGCACCTTAAACTACTTATCACAGTACCCTTCAAAACAGAGGTGTTCTGAGCCCCAGCTTTGAAAACTTTCTACTTAAGCTTTCAGCACTGAGTCTAAGGTTCATCTGCTTTTTTGTCAGAACCAAAATCATGGGTGTGAGGTTTCAATGTGATTGTTTTCCACAAAGTTTGAATTTCTGCAGAGTTCATGTTAATGTCCCTGGCAAAGAGCAGATTGTACAGACAAAATAAATGATGTAAAGGCCCCTTCCGGCTTTGAAGACTGTATTTGTCAAAAATTGTCAACTGTAAGTTAAATACAATGACAAAACTGTTCAGGTGAAAGCTAAAAGTGAGCTTGTAGGTCATCAAGGTAGACAAGTCAAGGGTTCATACAAATTAACACCAATTGCAAACCCAGCCCAGAAGGTGGTCAACTGCATGACCTGAGAGAAAACACCTCAGGTGATGTGCTGGCCCACCGCTCTTTCTGTTTAAGAGCGAATTTAACCCAAAAAGTTGTCATCCAGTGTGAATAGTGTGTAAAATAAGCAATTGTAGGGCAGCGTTAACAGAATTACACAAACACAAAAGAAAGCAGTTCCAGGCTAAAGAATGAAAGGAAACATGCTTATGAAGTTTCTACCCTGTTACTTTGAGTTGAGTTATATTTAAACCAACCGGTGACACTATTCATCATCAGGAAGAATCAGGAGATGGTCTAATGGAGGAAATTAATGTCCATAAAGCAAAGGCCAGTGGTTTCCTTTTGCTTTAGCACAGCTGAGAAAATATCATGATAATGTTATCTTTCATGCAAGGAAACAGCTCAGAAAGTGTCCACCTCTTTCTCCAGAAATCAGCTGCCCACAGAAGCTATCTGTCTGTCTGCAAGTTTTCTATGGAGTCTTTCACCACAGCATTTAAGCACTTCCCCATGCAAATTAAGGATGCTTGAGTCAAGAATAATATCGATGCTATCACAAGCTGTGACAAAACTATGTTTTTCAACTAAATAAATTATACCTGTATAGAAATAGCTACATTATTTTTATTTGTAGAAATTAGAAGAGACTGCAGTTCTGTATGGTACTTTTGCTAAGTCTCATGATAGGCAGGTTTCCTCCACTGAGTAAAGGGCAGGTTTCCTTGAGTGAGTCTCACATTTGAAGAGTAAAGATGCCAAATTAAGTCCTGCCAGAAGTAGCCACAACTGTCATAGGCGTTTCGAAGACATACAGTGGTTGCTACCAAGGTGCTGTTTTGCCTAAGGGTTTTAGGTACAGGAAGATAATCTCTGAAGAAAACAACTCTCTTGGAAATAGTCAAAACCAATATAACCAGGAAAAATAAAATTGCCTTTGACCATGCTAATTTGCAAATGCTGGTAAAGAGAAATCTGTTTTCAGGAAAGAGGTGACAAAAGGAGATGGAAAAAAGACTGAAATGAACACGTGCATGGGAAAGGAAAAGAACAAAGGGCACTCAATTAAATTAAAAGGTAGGATATGCAAAACACTCAGGGACCTACCTCTTTTCGTACCATGTACAATCTGACTGTGGGATCCAAGCTTGCTTGAGAGCTGAATCTCAAAGGCCCAACTTGATTGGGCGTTTATATGAGTAACAAGATAATTGGAATTGCATAATATTAAAGAGTAGCAAATTTTGGAAAGACTATTAAATGTCCTATTTTTGAGATGAAGCTATTTAAGAGCAGACAAGTTCTTTGTGTCTTCTTTTGTGTGGCACAGGTTGAGTGCAGACTATTTCACATAGGCCTACTGCAAGAACTTTTCATTACTTGCTTGAGTTAAAGCATTTTGGGCTGACCTCTACCTCTGTGCAAATACTTTTTGAGTCACTAGCACTTCTGAAGCCATAACAGAAGTCTTTTTTATTTTCCAAACCTTCCTCCAAACCAATTGATACCAATACGGTTTTGCTAATAAAATTTAAGAACATTACGCAATGAGAAATCACTGCAAATACCATCCAAAAATGTTATTAAAAAGTCACATTTTCTTAGTTGATTACTTTCTGCAAGCCAGAGAAATGGAGGGAAAATAGTGATCAGTTTGGCACTTCCCAGCTCATGTGGTTTTTTCCAGGCTTACTGCAAGTTGAAGAAAAGATCTAGCAAAACCTTGCATCTGGTCCCAGACGTGAACACCTGCATCTCAGTCCATCTGTAAGGAAATTTAGAAGAGCTACATGAGCTTAAAAATATTTTTAAAAATACACAGATCAGGAACAGCACAGATCTCTGCCCTGTGCCTGTAGCAGGGCCAAAACCCAAGTCATCTACTGACCAGCAAATTGGGTAATTTTCATCCAGTCTCCTACTAGCACTGATCCACTGAAGAACTAACTTTCCTGCACCATATACAACCTCTTCAGACTGACTTGGACATCACATCTGGGATGTCAAAATTTAGCTTATTAGAATCTTATAATTTTAGAGAGAGTTGGTTTGTTGCTTGGTTGCTTGGTTAGTTGGTTGTTTTTTAACTGAGATCATTGCGCAGCTCTAGGAAAAGCACTCCGTAAAACGCGGATTTGGACTGTGCAAAGTTAGTGCAGATTTTTAGAACTAGCATCTTCTATGCCCAGTGATATTCCCCATACATTGATAAGCCTAGTCCATTAGAAATGTAGGGAAGAAAACAAAGAATATTCCTAGTGCTGCAAGTTTCTTCCTCATTGTTTCAAATTTTGTTAGCGCAGAAGATAGAATAGTCTCTCCATGCCTAAAACATTAAGCAGCAACCTATAACCCTGAGCCTATACACCAAAACTGCCTTCATTATCCTTTATTTGCTTTAAGGTCCAGTGCTCATTTACAAGAATCATTTTAACCCGTTCATTGAATATCAAACACATACAACAAAACTAACACACCTGTCAGTGCTTTTTGAATTGTATCAGGTTTTCTGATCCTTATTGTCTAAACTGAATATAAATTATTAGAATTCTGCTGTAGTTTTTTCTGCTTTATGTCTTATCCTGAGGTGGTATCGACTTTAGCATCCAGTAGAACACCATCTAACAGTATCCACAAAATAGGAGCTATGAATTGCATTATACACAATAAACAAAAAGTGATTATTTCCTCTAATGAGATGTTACCATATATATATTTTTGTACATGTATATAAATGCAGACTCACACAAATTTGTACAACAATCTTCATTAAAAAATTAACCATTTCCTTTTAGATGCTAAACAAAAATTAGGTCAATCTGGTTAGGTTCTTCCAGTCAGGCACACAAGGACTGGTTCCCGCTGCTGTTTCTCAGTTAATACTGGGCACATTATCAGTTCTCAGATTGTAAATGGTTTTTTGCATTTCCACAGGCCAGCAGTCCTTGCTACCGCAACAGAGTGTATGCAGCAGGTAAGCATGTTGCCACCAGTAGTGGAGAGGACTTTTTTCCTCTGTCTTATTCAGCCAGTAAAATCTTTGACTCCTTCATACAGTATCTAAGCACATCCTTGACCCAGCTGAGACCCCTCAGCAGTGCTGCAATGCCAACAGAGCCAAGACATTAGCGGACGGGACTCAAGGCATGTGTTGGGATAGCAAAGACTGATGTCAACAGAAGCCTCCCTTGACATTTAACCATCTGTTGTGGTCGCATGTCCTTCAAGGTAGGCAGGAATAGTTTTGCATGAGATCAGGAGCACTTGAGGCATCTGGTTAATAATAATAACTTAGTAATTTCCAAAAACTTGCAAATTCAGGTTGTTATTTTTTCCTCAGATTTGGTTTCTTTCTTAAAAAGCATATATGTAAGATGAGTGCAGAATCTAGTTGGAGGCCTGTGACCAGCGGTGTTCCACAGAGGTCGGTGCTGGGTCCAGTCCTATCTAATGTATTCATCAACGACTTGGATGAAGGGACAGAGTGTACCCTCAGCAAGTTTGCTGATGATACAAAGCTGGGGGGAGCGGCTGACTCACCGGAAGGCTGTGCTGCCATTCAGCGTGACCTGGACAGGCTGGAGAGTTGGGCGGAGAGGAACCTGATGAAGTTCAACAAGGGCAAGTGTAGGGTCTTGCACCTGGGGAGGAACAACCCCATGTGCC
>VZSC01007364.1:237465-263467 GCA_013398225.1 Steatornis caripensis | reverse complement strand
GGGAGTGGAGCATCTCTCGTATGAGGAAAGGCTGAGAGAGCTGGGTGTGTTCAGCCTGGAAAAGAGAAGGCTGAGAGGAGATCTGATCAATGCTTATAAATATCTAAAGGGTGGGTGTCAAGAGGATGGGGTCAGACTCTTCTCAGTGGTGCCCAGCTATCGCTGGGACAAGGGGCAATGGGCACAAACTGGAACACAGGAAGTTCCACCTGAACATGAGGAGGAACTTCTTTACTGTGAGGGTAACAGAGCACTGGAACAGGCTGCCCAGGGAGGTTGTGGAGTCTCCTTCTCTGGAGATATTCAAAACGGGCCTGGATGAATTCCTGTGCAACCAGCTCTAGGCTAACCTGCTTTAGCAGGGGGGTTGGACTGGATGATCACTAGAGGTCCCTTCCAATCCCTACCATTCTATGATTCTATGATTCTGTGAGTCCTAGGTCTAGTCTTTCTGTATTCTTCAAGAGGACATACCTCTGATGATTGCTTCTAGGTAATCATTATAATTCTCTGAACATTAAACGCTTTGTGTCAACCCAGTAATAAAATCAAATTCTGCATGTGTCACCAGAATATACCTTTAAAAAATAAACAACAGGGTTGAAGATTTAATGTACTCTTTACAGTAATGAACACTAATGTCTTTAGAGATTTAACTATTAGTTTTGGACATCTCAAAAACATAGAGGTGTCATCCTTTGAGCCAGAAAGAAAAAGGCAGCTAACATTACCTTTTTGGAATTGCACCTGAAAATCTGTGATGTTTTGGCTTTCAAGTGCCAAAGAGGTTTTTGGAAATGCCTGGTCTCATGGCAGAGACCACAGCTTTGGAAACATTTGGAGCTCTTCAAGATATAAAAGTCCACATCTGTTCATGACCCCAATAAGTCAGAGCTGCCACCCCAAAGCAGAAGGTGTGGGCTGAATGTCACCCTCAGCCAGCAGAATCATCTGAGTACTCAGGTAGCAGTTTCTGCTGAACCAACCAAGTGCTCACCAAAGTGAGGAGTGCTTATGAACAGGGTATGGATGCAGAAAGCAGCAGCAGCCACCTCCAACCACACCAGCTGCAGGCCCACAACGACGTTGCACTGTGCCCTACATCACTCAAGCATTTCTGAAAAGGATGTCCTAATGGCCCCTAGAAAATGGATTAAGGTGCTTCTTGATCTCATCGCTTCCCCCATTTCAAAACTGGCCCTGAGGCATGCATTACAGTTAATTACGGATGTGTGATGTTTTTGCTCTTTTACAAAAAGTGTTTGTGCAACCAAACTTCTGTTTTGTTATTTGGAAGAAGCATTTGGCTGTTGTCACCAGATTACAGCTAATTTGTGCATGGTGAGGGCAGTAAAAGTGTGATACATAAGAGGTTTATGATGGAATTAATGTGGTGGAAAGGCGTGATGCACAATGGAAGCTGTTTCTTTTGCAGCCTTGCACAGATGCCAGTGTATAAACTCAGCTGCTAACATCATCTGGTTTTAAATATGGCACACATACTTTGTTCATTTCTACTTGTTTATTTACTTTGGTTACATAAAATGCATGTCATTAAGGCCACAATTGCTCTTGGTGATGTCAGTTAAAGCATTGGTGTGTCATTCATTGCTTCTAAATCTGTCTTTTATTAACCAGGTATCAGACATACTGGTTCAATTTGAGGGCCAGCTCCTAAAGCCTCACCCGTCCTCCTCACTGATCAAGAGATGGATATGTACTGCCAGATAGACCGGACATCAATCCCAGTATCAAAACTGAATCAAGTATTAAGGACAATGTACAAGAGGAAGCCTGACCCAAGGAGGTACTTATTCAGGAGATGTGCATATCATGATTTCCAAATAATACATTTACTGGCACCTATTTCTGCAAGGCTTAGGCTGAAAGATAGTAGAACAAGATTTGTAGGTATAAGAGAGGAAGAGAAAAATAAAACTAAATCAACATCAGACATGGTGTTTTTCAAGCTAGTGAAGACCCTTTTTGACGTCTGGATGCCTCAAAACAACAGGATTTGTGTCTACTTCATGGGACTTGCAGCCGTGCTTGTTTAACTAGATTCTTAGATGCACAGGTTGAGTTGGAATTATCTCTGGTGGCAGCTAAAAGGTAAAACACCCTGTCTGATTGCACATTGTAGCTGATGGAGGCTCATGCTCCGTTGTTTTGAATCTGGCACATGGGCCAGGAAGGTTGTGATAAACTTTTGGATGGTTGCACAACCTTCACCAGGAACAGCTGTTTCCGCAGGGGACGCCTGGTGAAGCTGCTTGTTAATACAGTACTCCTGTAACAAATGGCAGGCACAGCAGTCACAGACGGTCGTTCCTTACCCATCACCCTTAAGATACTTTTTTTTCTTTAAAAACTGATACAAGCTATTTAGGCAGTATTCGGCATGTTTATTTTATATAACTTGTTGGCGGTATGGGATTAAGTAGTTTAAGTCATAATCTAATTTGAATCTATTTTCTGTAAGAACTTGTGTTAAATTTTTAATTGTTTTCTGCATCAATTAGACTTGAGGTGAGGAAAAATTACAAACTCTGTTACTACATTTAATCTGTTACAGAGCTAAGTTCAACACTCAGCTCAGCTATGTCTGAACTGTGGTCAAGAAAGGCACCATTCAGGTGCTCTAGTATCTAAATGGTATTTCATCTGTTGATGAAGGAAGAAAGACAAAAAGAAAGAATGCCTTAATTTTCTACAAGCTATCTCTTCTTCACTCCACCTGATTCATCACCTTGGTGTATTATGCTTAATAACCAAACTATCTTCTTTCGAAAACAGGTTGATGTTTTGGGGTTTTTTTTCCAAAACTCAATGATTTTTTTTTGTTATTACACAGGCTTCAGCCTCCCATTTTAAACACCTCTGCAGAGAGCAGATATCTGTTAGAACTCACCATAACACCAGGTAATTCCTAGTCTGAATATGTGATTTATAGCTAAGCGATCTGACAGCCTGCTGGACTAGGAAGGAGCCAAACTAAACCCAGCAGAGGTTGTGCAAGTTGTTAACTTGCATGACCATATGTGTCCCAGGGACCATTTTTGCCCCTACTTCACCCTTTTTAGTTATTGCTTTTTTGTTGTGACTTGCCCTCTTTATTATTGTAAGCTCCTTAAGGCAGAGATCAAGTCTTGCTGGTAGTTAACACAGTGCCTGACCCATCAGTACCCAGGCTCCCCTTGAGTCTGTTCAGTGCTATCAAAATCCTGGAGTTGTAGTACCACCCCCTGCCATGCAAGTAGTGTATGGTATTTAAAGCTTTCAAAATGCTTTAAAAAGGAACACATCATGTTGCTGGGCTGAGGAATAGGCCACAGAAAAATGCCACAGACTGCCCAGTAGGCTGGTGAAAGAGCTGGGCTTACAATACACTGCTGCTTTAATGTGCAACAGCCACTGAGCCCTATTTGCCTCCTGTAAGAAGATAAAGGCAGCGATCATGCCAGACACTGAGAGTGCAAGAATCACTCCCTCGTAAGTCCACAGGCACTAAGATGATTTGTTTCAGTGGCTGCCACCCATGACTGCTTTTGCCAGAAGTACTGAACAAGGGCACGTTCTCCACCCCTATGAGTAGCTCTGACTCATCACAGGCATCAAAACACGCTAAGTAACATTAAAAAAACAAAAATCCAGAGCCTACATTTACGTGTATTGCACTCACTGAACTGTCCTCACGCATTTGTGCACTGACCAAGCTCTTTTTCCCTGTAGTAGCTATGACTGCAAAGGGACCATACAGCAGAGAATGGCAGATCAGAGTCAAGTCCAGCAGAGTAGTGATCCATCAGATGCTTTGAGTGCAGTGAAAATGAAAACTCTTGGCAATGCTGGGCTAATTTGCCAGGAACTTATTTTAGTAGACTACTAAGGCATCTATTCAAGAAATATTGTCTTGCCCTGTCTCAGTGCTCTGAATAATACATCTCCAGTAGTTTTTTAAGAATTTGTAGCATGTAGGTAGTTTTTCTTTGTCCTGTTCCGATGCTTTCGATGAGAGTCATAATGCCCCGTTTCCAAACAGAAAATAAAACAGAAAGTGTTTTAATGGACCTCGAAGGAACTGTGCAAAATTCCCCTAAGAAGATCTCAAAATACTCAGTTTTTACTCCTATTTGGAAGGTAACAAACCTTGTGGATCATTCCTGAAAATATACCCTTTGCCAGCCATACTACTGAGCATGGTGTACATCACCTCAGTTATGCAGGAGTCACTTGCACACAGGATGTGAATTCACACTTTGGGTTTCTGCATCTCTTTCAACCGTCAGCAGAATTACAGCCACATATCCACAAAACACCAGGCAGCTGTTCAGAAGGGGAAAAAAAATACTGGTTCTTAACTGATATATGTAAGTAATAAAACTGATGAACTATCAGAAGCCAGTTATAATTGCTTTGGATTAACAGCTCTGCTTTCTCTCTCATCGCCATTAGTGATTGTATTGGGTCCTACGTCTCTCTGTAGGGTGGCACTTCCAGCAAGACGACAGATTTCTCTCTTCTATAGTGCTGGAAAACTGAGATGCAGGCAGTCCTCGGGGCTCTCCAATTGAGCAGAAACAATGCTTGCATGCTTTGACTGGATCATGGCAGCCAGGCAGTGACTTTATTTTTCTTGTATGTTATCTTTTGAGCTTGGCAAATTAGCTTACATGCAATACGGAATAATATTATCAGGAGATCATTCAATTTTGGCTACTGTAGGGTGTGGAAATCACACACTGTGTTAAAAGCTGCCTAGTGAAAATATCATCAGAATTATTTTAAACAGATTAAGCTATTGCCGGCCATTCGTTCTCTCTGAATTGAACAAAGCTTCAGTAACCATATAAAAGAGCACAAGACTTCAAAATCTTCCATCTTTTCCTTGAGTAACTTAAATAAAATCTGAGCTGGAAGATAAGGACATTACAAAAAGACACCTTTTCGTATAAGCAGAAAAGACTTGAATGGGTTAAGCCATATCTGGCTGGGTCCCAACAGACATAAAAATCACCTGTGCCTGCTCTGAAATAAATCAGTGTCCTTTTCTGCTGCTGCCGTTGTCTGGAAATAATGCAAATGCAATGGGCCTGCAGTGACATTGTGCCGCACTCGAAGGATACACATAATAAATTGTCCCCTAATACTGTTAAAGAGACATTTTCGTCTTACTCAGTAGCTTTTGAGGTTGAACTGTGCTACTTACTAGTTGAGGACTGTGATATGGTGTCATGCCTTTCTGCTCTATTATTCATTTACCCTCTTATTGCTTATATGCACATTTGGTTCCTGAGTCTTAAAATGCTTTTGCTGCTTACACTCAATGATAGCATGTTTGCTGGCACGCAGGAAAAAAGCAGGGAGTTTTCTTTCCACTTTGTTACTGTTGTTTTAATAATTTCTCTTCAACAGCAGCTGGAACAGATCGCAGATTCATGTGATTTGATTCTACTGCATTCATCACTGGGAAAAATGCATGGCTGTGTTAAAGGAGGACAGAAAGAATTTGTCTGCCCAGCGGGAAGCTATTGCTGTTCCATAATTGTTTGCTAAAAGGAAACTGGAATAAAAATGGAAGTAAATGGGTATCTGTGTCAATCCAATTCATCAAAATGAGTTAAACCGACTGGGGAGCACAGCTTAGGAGCTGGATGTGAAAGCTGGCAAATCCAAGGTGAAAGGAAATAATTACTTTAAATATTTTAAACCTTAAAAAAGATATCTGATTGCATCATCTTCTGCACACACAAAAAAATGGTAGAAGGCATTTCCTAATATACAGGGAATAAACTCAAATGAGCACAACCATATAAGGGAAGAGATAAATAAGAGTTTAAACTGCAGAGTATAGTTGTATTATTTGGGTTTGTTTCCATTTTTATTTAAGCATCATTAAATTCTCCAAATGCCCAGTCCTGTCCTAAAACTGCCCTTTATCTTGTACTAAGTCAAGTAGGCAACTATTTGTGTATCACTACAGAGAAACAGCTAAAGGAACTGATCCTGCTAGAAAATTATGCAGTAAAAGACAAAAAAGAAGAAAGAAAAAACCAAGCAAACCCCCCGAAATTACTTTCCTCTTTGCTGGCTGCCCAATTCTCTTCGTGCTTTTGCCAGAAGAGGATGGCGTGAGGCTGAGAATAAGTGCCTGTTTAGAGCAGATCCCTCAGTATTGCAACCCATTGCCCACTCAGCTCTGAGTATCCAGAATATTTTAAATGAATAAAAAGCCTGTCTTGGCACCTTTCTGCCTCATTTTCATGTGTGAACACAACAGACAAAACAGAGGCAATGAAAACCACTGAACCAGAGTAGCAGCAGAAGGGATTTGGCTTCAGGCACCAGTGCTGTAAAACTTGTAAGCAATATGGTTAAACCCATTAGTCATCTTCTGTATGTAAGAGTTTCACAGGAGAGGGTGCGATAGCTGACTAAGGGCTAATGCATCAATTTTCCTCAGAAGCAGCTATATTTTGGGCTGAGATTCCTAGATTGCAAAGCTAGAGGAAAACCACGGCAATCACGTAGCCCGACCATTTGCACACCACAGACCATTGGACTTGCTTGGCTAATTCTTGCTTCGAGACCCTCATTTAGGACTGAACAGTAGTTTTTCAATCTGTGGCCCATGGACCTTGGAGAATTATGTCCACAGAAAGTACAAAACTTGTCTATTAAAAAAGGCCTTTAAATACACTGTACAAAGGCATATCATTCGCCTTGGGAAATTCTCAGGGGTTTGCATATCAAAGACAGCCTGAGACCACTTACTAGAGCACAAACCTTTTCGAATATCTCCCAATATTGACCTGAAATTTTGCACTTCTACGTTAAGGAGACACTTAATGTTACTTTGTTTCCAATTGCCATTTTTCTAGTCCAATTATACCTTGCTTCAAGTGCCAGCCATTTGATCTGCTATAACTTTGTCAGCCAAACTGAAGAACCCTCTATAATCACGTTTCTGCTCTCCACGTAGGTACTCACACACCAGCGAAATTACCCTTTAAGCCCTCAATAAGCTAATCAGACTGTGCTCCTTGAATCTTTCACAACAAGGCATATTTCGTGGCCCTCCAAAGCTCCTCAGTGCTCTTCTCTGAACATTTGATAATTTCTCAATCATTCCTGAAATACAGAACTGGACACAGCATTGCTGTGCCTGCTGCACCATTGAAGTACGGAGTTAACAGATGATCTCAGCTTCACACTGAGACATTGATATTCAGATTTACAAGTCTGTATTAGCATTTCAGCTAAAGTGTCTGTAGCTCATTTTCAGTTGATGATGTGATATGACCCACAAGTCTTTCCAAGAACCTACACTTTCCCAGGACAGTCCTTGTGCCGTAGAAATTACCTACATTCTTTGTTCTTCATTGTATGACATCTTATCTGGTTCAGACTTACTGGAAGTTGTGCTCTTTGTTTCCACCCTTATTACAAAGCCATTCCCATTAAGAGCCCATTCTGTCATAGTCATAGAAGCTGTACAAAAGTTAAAGCTTCACGTGTGCAACCTCCCCAGATACGTCCAGCAGCAGCCTTTCTGGAAACAGTTCATATGTTACATTTATAAAAAGTAGACCACAGGTACTGATCTGCTGTGGATAGGCCTGATGTAATTTTACAGAAAGAATCTCCTAATATTTATTAAAATTGTATTCACCTTCAGAACTCCAACCAACCTTGTTTTCACCAATAAAATCTGGTAAGTAAGAAAAGCATCAATATTATACATGGTCACCTGGGAAAAAAAAATATTTTTGCTCGTACTTGTCAAGGATATTCACATTTTTAAAATGATCGGACTTTGGAAATTCTCTTACTTCCCACATGGCTTTACCTGTATGCCCCTGAGTTGCAAGGCATGAAAGACAAAGAGAACCCCTAACTCTGCTCCTTGTATTTTTTCCTGTATAAAGAAAGCAGCAATAATAACAAGGTGGTTTATGCCTCCCAAGGTCCACAAAGATTTAGCCCATGGCTCAGAGTAGGATTTTTTGATAGCTTTTCATTTTCATTTTGAGAGTACTGGGACATGACATGGGCCATATGCTTCACGGGCTTGCGAAAACACCTTGCTTATGTACTGCAATTCTACAATGAGTGATCCTTGCTCACTCATTCTCAGAATAAACTGGTTATTTCTGTACCTTTCCCAAGCCACAGTTTTCTACAGGACTGTTTGTATTCACACAAGGCTAGAGAAGGATCAGTGCTGTCTCATACAGAAAGGAATTGTGCCCAGAAGAACATTTTCCTGGTCAGTTTGAAATTTAGTATCCAGATATTTTGACCACAAGCAATTGCAAATATTTTTGTTCAATGCTCTGTTGTTTGGGATTTCGTTTTGTTCTCTGAAAAATTCAGAAGTGTTTTTCTTCTTTATATCTTTCTGTGCTGTGCAAAATTACTGGAGAGATTTAAACTCCTTCAGTGAATTTTGTTTCTAAGTCACACAAATACTTCTGAACATCCTTTGTCATGGGGATATTTTCAGAAGATGATACATTGAAACGAGTAGATTAAACTCGGAGCTGAATCTTCAATAATTTCATCAACTCTCAACACAAGCTCCTGAAATAAAGAAGCTTCCTTAACATTAAAACTAACTCCTATCAGCATGAACACTGAGAAATTCATGTCCAAAATTACCATGAAAACACAGGAGCCTCAAAAGGAGGTATATAAAATGAGTGCATATTTTTCTCCTTCTAGAACATGTTCCCATCAAGAGCTCTTCCAGACAGCACAGTGTCTGATCCTCCACCTGTATAAATGCAGCAGATTATGCTGCTAACAGGGAGCCCTGTGGCGAATCTGTGCCTTCCTCTGGGCAGAAATGTCTCTGTCCACCTGAATCCTTTTCCACGACTGAGACCTCCCGGAGTTTGAAGCCTGCCCTGTGAATTAGATCACACTTCACAGACATGTTTCATCTACAACCTCCAAAGAGTAAACACAGGATTAATAACTTCAGCAAATGAGGAATTAAGTGTTAAGAGTGAACCAACAGGTGACATGGGTGACAACCACCTATTTCTCTGGCCTTGGGCCCATAAATGACAGAGAATCTCTCACCTGTGGGCCATGTAAAGCCTACAACATCAGTTCATAGACTTTGCAGGCACCTTACTTCTTTCTGCATCATTACGGGATAGTACCACGGTGCAGACCAAAGTAAGCCAAGCACATCGTCAAAGGCTAGTTTAGCCCTCTATTGAAATAATCATAGAATCACAGAATGGTTTGGGTTGAGAGGGAACTTAAAGATCACGTAGTTCCAGCCCCCAAATCTCTGCTAATGTCCTACTTTGTGATAGCCCTCTAACATTTAGGGCTAATTAGTAACCCTTTCTATGTAGAATCATCACATGAAATGCAACCATCAAATAATTATACCAAGGAATAATTTCGTCAACTGGATAAATAATAGATCTTGTTGTACTTTGTTATTTTTAAACACACAAGCTTACAATATAATTGCCAGTTGCATTTCTGGCTTTACACCTTTCTGAGGAAAACCAGAAAGGAACCAGTATTTCAGGCTGCAAACCCATGGAGACAGAGCCTGAGGAGACACTATCAAGAAGCAAGGATACTGCAGTCACACACACACACAGGCACAACAGAGTTGAGGAAGGACTTTCTGATATTCAATCCAAGTTGGTCCATGGCCAAGATCCTTCTGCTTTTCTAGAGGAGGTGATGAGTCTCCCTTCAATACAAAAAACACCCTCACAACCCTCATTTCACAGCCTCTTGAAAAAGGCAACACTCCACCCGCATTGCTCTCACTTTAATTCACTCTCCGAAAACCCAGCGCTTGCACTACTTCAGATCCTTATTCATGGTACCATTTACCTTCCCAGCCTTCATTTCACCAGAGTAAGGTCCGCACCACTTTCTAGCATTGAGCCAACACTCAGAGTCAAGGTCAGATCAAGGCACTGATATATACAACAATATTCACATGTATGTACAGAAAGACAGAGACAGTTGGCCAGAAGAAGTGAAATATCTCAGTTTATCTTAAAAAATGTTAAATCCTGGACTCCCTTCTCTGGAAGTCATCAACATCATTTTCCAGAAGACTTGTACTTTGACTAATCATATCTTAATTTCACTAATTTTACTTCTAAATAATCACTGTCGGGGGAAAATAAGACATTTCTGCTGCTTTCTCCCAAAAGCAAGCTTCTCCACGTAGCAGAAAGCTCCTCAGGAAAATCATCTTGCTTTATCACTGTTTCTGCAGATTTCTGGAAGGGAATAGAAGCAGACAAGGAACCATGGGCTAAAAGAGTGCTGTGACGTGACAGAAACACCAGGTACCTTTTCCTGATGCTTTGCTAAATTTGTTGTTGACCCTAGGGCTTTGAACCAGAAAATCATTGCGGTCACTGAAACACATGTATCAGCTTCATAGTCCCTGTTCCAAACCAGTGACAACAGCTGGACTCTCCAAAACAATGTTTTATCCTCAGAATCGTTAAAAATTTTGAATTGGTTTTCCAAACTTTAAAATATTTATTTTCCAAAACACTTTTCTTTAAAAAATTTTTGGCTCATAGAGGGTGTAGAAAACTCTCAGCTGAGCAGCGTCACAACAACATATATTAATCCGAAAGACTGCATCAAACCTGATGGAAGGCATTGCTAGAAAAACTAAAAAAGCAAAACCCCTAAACTCTGAAAAAACTGGACTTTGTAGCAAATATTCAGGAATTTTTGCTGAGATGTCACTAGTTTCTACCTCTTTGGAGTCAATAAGTCTTTTGCATGCATCAGAATCAGGCTAAGACTTCGGTTTAGCTGAGCTTTTACACACTTGCTGAAATTATTAGTTCAAGCACTGCCTAAGATCTTTAGTATGTTTGCAAAACCCAGTCATAAGTTGTCTTTAAGATGAGCTCAGAGTGGGAACGTAAGGTCCAAGAATGCGTTCACAGATCTGCAATCTGTTTGCTCTTGAACATGGAGACACCATTTAGTCTGGGTTTTAGCACTGGCCTAGCTTCATCATTTCTGAAATCAATGGGAGCATCATGGACAGCTTTAAAACGTTCCTGGTTGCTGTCAGCACTAGGAGCCTTCAGGAAAACATTGAAGGGATAACTGTACAGCCTTTTACAGGCAGATGTAAGCGTACTCTGCCAAAGGTACAAGCTGACTCTTGGTTGTATTAACTCAGTGCAGCGTCAGTATGTGCAGATTCTCAGACAACTTAGCTCATTTTCAGAAACATGATGACTTGAGCTACAGGGCGTCCAGTTTTCCAACAGTGCAGTCAGAGCAAGCTTACACTTGCCTGAAAATACTACAGGGACTACTTCAAGAGAGGATGCAGCTACACCTGAAAACCTATGCAGCTGCACCTGCAAACTTTGGACAACTTTATTCTTTCTCCCCCAAAACATACCTATAAGGGCAGAAATGCAATTCTGGTTTTTCACTGTAAAGGCACTAATGAACTTAAAACTGATGCTAGAAGACCTCATGAATCAAGTATTCGTCTTGCAAAATGCATGTATTTATGGACCATGAGTGTTCTGAGCCATTCTAATAGCAATTTCAACATGTTTGTAGAACATCTGTGCCTCAAAATTCAGGAGAAAAGGGTTTGTCACAACACCATAACAGCTATTTCTTGTCTTTTTGTTGCTGTTGCTGTTATTTTCTCCAGTAATCTATAAGGAAGACAATAAAATATTTTTATCGTAAGTGAACGAGAGAAAATCAAATCATGCATTTTACTAACTAGGACAGTAAGATATTTAGGAATATTTAGGAATAGGTGGGTCTAAGCAGGATAAAAGCAAAAAAGAATTAGTAGACACTTTATTTTTTGTAAAAAATAACGTGAAATCTAACTCATTTTGACATGTTCTTGGGCTCAATTGGGCTCAATTTCTTTCACCAACAATTCAGCCTGAACCAAATACCTGCATGTGAGCCCTTGGTTAAGGTCAAATACCTATATTACACTGCCCTTCAAGCAATATTGAATCGGTAAAGTATCTTTTCAGCTACAGTTATATTAGATATAGCTATTGACTTGCTTCTTTTTTATTGCACTATAAAACATGCTGTAGTGAAAATAAAGGTTTACTTTGCAACAGAGAATTCAGAGACATCTATTACGGCTGACTCTTCAAATCCTTGGACATGTGTCTTGCTGCCTGTGTTGATTGAGATATTCTGAAAACCAATTAACTGTCCTTCAACCAGCCTCTGACTGGTGTAATTAGTGCAGTGTGTTTCATGTATCGGTGTACAGTAGATGTTGAAATATTTGTCTATGTCCCTTTGTGTATAACTAAACTATTAATAAAAGGTTAGGTTTCTTCCTTTCCTGTTTTCAGAAAACAGGCAGAAAGCTGCCATCCTCATAGAGGCTTCAGGAGTTGGCTGCATCTTTTTGATTTTAAAGATAATATTGGCTCATCTTGATTCATCCTGCTGTAACGACTGAAGATCCAAGTGTTCTTTTGCCAGATACTGAAGTAGCTTTGAGACTGATGCAGCATCATGAACAAGCAATTATACTCACTTTTATGAGCTTCAGATAGAAGGTTTGACAAAAGAAACACTTTGTGATCCTCAAACAAATAATCAGTGACAAAAATAGGTTCAGATTTTTAAATTCCACCTTGTTCCTAAAGTCATCTACAAAAGAAATCATCCAAGACTATTTTAGAGTGATATTTTTCAGGCACGTGAAAGATGCATAAATTGCAGAAAGATCCTTTTACACTCAGCTATCTCGTCTCTGGTTTCAACATCCCAGCCCTGTGATGCAAACTCCCCTGAGAAAATCCCTGGCCAAATTTAAAAAAAAAATCCCAATTAATAAAACCCAGCACTACTACCAAGGAGATATACAAGGAAGAAAGGTGTTTCATAGTATTTAGCTCCTGAAAACATTCAAACACAGGCAGGTCAGACAAGCCTATGTTTTCTGCCTGGGTGGTACAGATCCAGGTGGTATCTCAGATTGCTGTGAAAATAGAGATTTATAATATTTGTGTACCTAGATCACAAATGGCTTTCATTGCCTACCTATCATGGAGGAACCTACAGTCTTGATGACCAAGATATATCACAAAAGCACATGTTGATGATTCCTATCAGGGAAGGAAGAATCAGATTTGCTTCTCCACTGAGCGATATCCGGTGAGGTCTGTCCTCAAAATACAAAGACACGCCAGTGCTCTTGTTGTTTTCTAGGGTCACTGGAGTCAGGAACATTTCTGCAGACATCCAAGCCCAATTGCAGGAGACCCCCTTAATAACAGTCAAGGAAAAAACATAGGAGGTAGGAAACCTGAAACATGCTCCTGGTGTATCCCTAAGACAAAGAAACAGAAGGTAATGTAACCACTTTAGCCCAAAGAATTCATCAACATATGGGTCTGTCTGGTCTCCAGCAAAGGCAGAGTGAAAACTGATCAAGAGGACACTGGTGTAAAGGTGTCCAAGTTGTACAGGAGATTAAAACCTTGCATGCTTCTAATGTTTTACTGGAGTTCTTCATTTAGAAGCAGGACAAGGAGATGTGAAGGACTTGGGTATGGTGTCCTTCTTTGTAGTAAATCTAGCGATCATGAAGCAGCACTGAAAGCAAGTCTCTGAAAACGGCCGTCTTTTGCTTACAGGACAGGTGCAGATGGTTCGGTAGCGATAGGGGCTCCTGTGTCACCGCTCTAGGGGCAGCAGCCCTTACGCTCTGTCCACATTTATGAAGACAGTAATTGAAACCAACCAAAAGGAGAGCTAGAGTGTAGTATTGTACAAACATGGCAGTCAAACAATCCCCAAGAGCTTGCAGTCTAAATAGACAACACAGATGCAAGGGCAAGGATAAGACATACAAGCAGAGTAAATGAAATAATAACAGCAACTGGCTGCTACTAGTTCCACAGTTAGATCCCAAGCTTATTTTATTTTTATCCCTTTCTTTCAGGATGGGAGGATGTCCAAATAAACAATTGAAAAGGAAGGGAGGAGGCTGAGATGGAGGAAGGCTTCAAAGAATTTTCATGCTGGAATGACTGTCTCCTCAGGCTGTAGCTATCCATTCATGATATGGCCAAGCTCATAAAGTATCACAGCAATGACCACTGCAGTTCACAACAGCCACAAAAGCTGCAGTGACACAGTCTGGGCAGGGAGGGAGAAGATATGAGTGGGACATTTGAATTAAGAGCTACAGGCATGCATGGGTACAAATCTCAGCTCTTCCACAGAACTTGTGAGTGAATCAGGCAACCCAGTTCCCTTTCTGTCCTCTGAACTGTCTGAAATCAGACAGGCACTTCTTCTCCATATGTGTGTGTATGCTAGTACACACAACAGGTCTTCCAGTATTGCAAAAATGATATAATTTAAGAATATAACAAGTGTTCATTTACAATAAACTATCAAAGTTAAACTAGGCAAGTTACTCAGCTTTTGAATACTGTCACTTATGTATTGAAGTGGCTGGGACCAGACAGCATCCTTGCCCTGATGAGAGCCAGGTATGAGAGGTACTACTACGTACTCCCAAGAAATCGCTCCATCCTTACAGTGGGCCACACTCTCAGATACAAACACTTGCCTGCTGGATGGTGCTCCAGAGAGGAAATTTTTGTGTTTGAGGGGAATCAATACTGTGAAAAGCCTGAAGCTAGACTGCCATTTGTATTTTGACAAGGCTGTGAGAACCTCATTGTATGGGGAAATTACAGTCTGGTGAAACAAAAACAGTGAGAAGAGAGGGACAGAAATGCCAAAGATTACACGTATTATGACCCTTCTGCAGCTAAGTTTGCCATTTAAGTCTGTCAGAATTTGCATCTACATTTGCATTTTAATTGTTCTGTGAAAACCTTTGCATTAGAACAAATCCAGAAGAAGTACGCATGAAACATGCATCCACACACGGATACAGGTCTTGGGTGGATGCCTAAACTTCTCCAATGGGAAGAGCTTGCTGTAGGCAGAGTCCATGAAGATGAAACTCTCCCTTTCTCTGCTCACCTCAGGTGAGTCAAGAGGGCCCATTAGGAACTGCAGATGAGCACTCACCTGCTCAGGAAACCAACTAACTTATATCTATCAAAGATATCTAAACAAGGATTCAGGCATCCACCTTTAAAAGTACATAATTGAGTATTTCCAGTTGAAGCTGAACCACAGCAATGCCAAAAGGCCCCAATGTAGATCAGCAACCTCTCCTGCCAAGCTGTGTGTTAACAGGAGAGTCGGGTCTTGACCCAAACAGTTTACAAGACAGGCAAAGGAAATAATTACCATCTTGCTTTTCTGTCATGAAACTGAGGCCCAAGGCCAAAAAGAAGAGCTGACAATTGAAGCAAGATTGCTTATTAAAAATAAATGCCACACCAACAACTTAAATCAAGGCACTCTCCTTCATTGCACATCAACTCGCTGATTATCAGCTCAAATTCATGCTCAATTTTTGTTCCTCAACCAAAGAAGCTGCATTCAATGCAGTTTATGTGGGAGATTTATCAGACTGCAGGCTGGAACTGAAAACCCTGTCTCGTCTCTCTCAGCATCTTCATAGGAGTACGTCCCTTTACCTCTGTACCAAGCGCCATCCTCTCCACAAGAAGGGCGTTTATTGATTATTGACACCAACCTTACGACCCACTACGATTAAGAGAAGCTTTTGCAAAAGGAAATGCTTTGGCACGTACAGCCTTGTTGCAGTGTTCAGTCCTGGACTGTGGCACTTCAGGGACCGCTATCCTGGAGATAACAGCATCCTGGAGACTGGTTTTGCCTCACAAGCCAGACCACAGCGTCAGGAAGTCAACCTGGACCCACTCTGTTCAATAGAAATTATAGCTAGCCTGAGTAAGGGAGGATTGAGACAGATGGAAGATAACGATTTTTGCTTCAGTGAAACAGTGTTGACTTGCAGTTTGCTTAGTGGGTATGGATTTAATTGCTGTCAAACACAAAGGGATATTTTACAAAGTCATAAACAGGTAAGAAATTCTGATTTACAGCCTCCTAATCCTCACATTGCAAAACCGTTTAAGGGGGGTCCTTTAATAAAAAAGAAGATCCCCTAGTTTTCAGGTATTCCTATCCACCAAGAGTGTCTTTGATGTGTGCAAGTATTAATTCCTGGAACTTTTCAAGCTTCACTCAGTGACCCAGATCTGTAAAATGATCCTGATCAAGAGAAAAAGATTTTTTAAAAAAAAAGTCAAAGGGAGGCAGTTTTGGTTTTTAAATCAGATTCCTTACTGAAGTGGGTGAGAAGTGATCAGACAAATGGTTAAACATGCAAAGCCAAATCGGAGACAACTTTCACAAAGATCAGGGGGGGAAGGCCCAGCAGGGAGATAGCTTCATTTGGCTCAACACTTTCCAGAACAGTTCATTTGATCATGCCCTCAGCGAAAGAAGTGGGAGGGTTTTTTTTAAATACCTGTGGGATCTATTTGGGAGCTTGTATTCTTAACATACTTGAAAAATACTTGGGTTTTAAAATACCACCCAGACAGGCTGAAGAAGTCACAATCAAGTAACTGCAGACAGAGAACAAGATTATCTCTATTAAGAAGGCTATTACCTTCTTTTAGGAAGAGAAGGGAAAAAATGGGGCAGGGGAAGGAAAATTTGTGAAAAAGTCAGGTTTTCTAAGTTAGGGCTACATTATCAGAGAGAAAGAACTGCAGAAGTTAGATTTCTGTCATCAACATCACTCCTTTGTGTGTCTCTAAATAAGGTATCTCTTTCTAGCCCTGTGAATTAGCCCCGATCAGTTACTTAGAGAAAGACATTTGTGTTTCTATTGCATATACCTCACCTCCACAGCAGGAGCTAAAGGGTTAAATGATATAGGACACATCCTCTTTTATATGATAACTAAGAGCTGCAATATAATTGCCTGATTTGCTCTATTTCATTAAGGCTCCTTTTCCTTCTACTTCAAAAGGTTAATGCCACTCATATTTCCTTTTTTTATTGTCTGGCTTCACATAATGCCATGGGACAAGACAAAATAAGCAGTTGCCTCAACAAACTATAATTCATCCCAGCAGAACAACGACTGGCTGTAATTCAGTTTATTTTTAAATCCAACACATAATGAAAATCACTAAAAATAATACATTTCCCAAAGCCAAGACAATAGACCTAAAATGTGTAATAATTAGCGCTCTGGCCCAAGTGCTTCAGGCTCTAAACTGTTTTACGACTGTGAGATCTGTTCTTAGCAATCAGCCCAGTCCATTGGTACTCACTTAACATCTTTATTATTAACATGTGTTTCTTGTACCATCTATGTTTAACCACAAGCTGAAAGCACCATATGCCCACTTAGCATAAATCTGTGCCTCCCAACTTGCTCCCTGCCAGTTCGGGACACTCAGAGGTAACATAAATGAATTCATTGTCTAAAAAGGGAAAGTCTGGCAAAAAAAGACAAGGAAACTGCCTTGGCATGATTTGAAACATAACCATATTTATGTACCAAAGAAAGCAGGCTGTAGATCAAAAAACATCTAAAAAACATCCACCCTGGCCAGCTGCCTCCCCTCACAGATATGAAGTGGCACACAGGGATTGATCCACTCCCTGTCTATTACAGCAACATTCGGTGATCTTCAGCAAGACCCTCTGTGCTGTGTAAGCTCAAAGTGTGTGTTAGGGAATAACAAATACACAAAAACCATGCTGAACAATCCCTGACAGCCTGCCAAAAAAACCTGCTACTGCAGCAGTGCTTTTTCATAATCTGCATATGCTTTTTCCTTTAATTATGAGCTCACACAATGATCTGATACCTGCCAAATTTTTTAGTACCCACAGTTTTGCATCTTCAGAAATGGCTCTTTGGGGTTGAATGCCTCATTTGGAATCAAACATGCTCTGAAATAAAACAGATATTTTCCTAGGGCGTTTAAGTGAGTTTCAACGCTACTGCAATATGCTGGGTCTAAAATTCATTCAGACTTTTGCTTTGATGGGCAAAGAGGATGATTTCTTTTCCAACCTCTTAGCTTAATTGAGTTAGTGTGAAAGAATTGAAAAGGCCTGGCATAAACTTGAAACTCAGCTAGTTAACATGCTTTGTCACTCTAGCCTGGCTGTTCTTTACAGCCCAGTACTGCCGGGACTCCCTGGCCCAAGCCCCTCTGTGCTCAAAACCGTACAAAACCAGAGGGGAATGTCCCTGGCCTAGCTTAGCAAATATTGATGAGGAATTTCAGTTGCAAAAAACTCACTATTTGATATTTCAGAGTTACTTTTGCCTGTCAGGATCTGCCTGGAGGTTGGGACTCCCCATGACATTTTACGTTCCATGAACCTCTCTTCTTTGACTGAGTGGCGCACAGCACCAAACCAAGGCTAAGCAGTTCCCTCTGCAAACACCACTGCTACTGTAAAATTAACACAGGCATTTTCCACCTCCTTTCACTCAGGCAGAACTCTTACCAGCTTACGTGATGGGTTTACGTGAGTAAAGAACTTTAAGAATCCACATCGGCAATCTGAATGAGAGTGAAAAGAGCAACACGACTGCTTTAAAGACAGGTGAGACTTTATGTGCTCAAAATGCCCACTGAGGTGGAGCCTGGTCTGTTTAAGAGCATTAACATCGAGTCCATTCAGAGAATAAACTAGATATAGAAAAATAAGAACAGGGCAGAAATCAATGCAGTTTCCTTTCAGTTCATCATGCCAACAACATTCAGCTGAGTGCACTAGTTCATGCCTCCTACCACACAGTGTTTTATCAGTCTTATATCTGGCACGGACACCACCATTGTTGTGACATCATGAGGGCACTTCGCACTGGTTAGCTTTAGTCCTCACATCCCTCAGACCTCCCCAGTGAGGGAGCAAAATATGACTATTTCTTCCTCAAAATACAACTACTGGCATGCTCCGGCAGGCAGATATGAGGCTCAAGATCTCAGAGGTTCTTAAATGCTGGGCTCCGAACTATTAGCACAGTGAGAATCAAGAATCTTAACCTTTATGAGGATCTGGGTTTGCACCATGCACTCAAGATGTTTCAGTAGCAGGCCAGGACATTTAATCTTTTTTTTCTGAGCCCCAGCCAGCCCTCCGGCTACAATCCAGCCACATATTTTGAGGCTTGCATTTGTACAGAGGTGTCTATGCAGCTTGAAAGTAATTTGTATCCAGATTATTGCAAAACATCCCCGGAGCTTAGTATAAGTGAAATAAATTTTCTGCCTTATCTGAGCTTGACTACAGCTGTTGGGCTTTAATGTCCAATGTTTAGGCACCAGCTGAATCCACAACTGCTTCCCACATACTGTCATGAAACCCTGACATTAAGACTGCAGCCTTGTTCAGACCTCCAAACCACTACATTGAAATTTTCTCATGTCAGCCCTTAGAGTCCATTGAGCAAGCCTGCAAGTCCAGAGACTGAGGCGAGTTCCCTTCTCCTCACAACATGTTCTCTGTTGCACCCATGTGAGTTGAGAAACATGAGGAATCGTCTCATGCCAATCTCAGATCTCCTACTCTCGACCTCTTCCCAGCTGCATCCTGCCTCCTGCCTGTCCTTGGAGCCAGCTGTGGAAACAGAGAACAGACTTGATTCTTAGAGAAGGAACCAGCTGTTGGTCTGGGAATTGTAACATGGGTGTCCCTGATGCAGTCTCACAGGTACAACAGAGAGGACAGGCAGCTGAGGTGGCTCTGGTGGGATAAGGATTGCCTTCAGGGTGAATATGAGTAGGTCAGCATGCTCTCAATATACAGTAAGAAGCTCTGAAGGCCTCATTGAACATTGAGGATAAAGAGAACCCAAGGCAGACAGGGCAAAGTGCTGAGTAGCTGATCATTAAAAAAGCACAGTCAACTTTAAACACACAACAAGGTGAGTCCCAGTGAAGAAATAGAGGCTGTTACTGACATGAAGTGGATGAACTGAAACTATTCAAGCAATTCTAGAGACTGTTAACCCAAAATGACATTGAAAATGTTGCTCTCTTCCCAAAATTTGCCTACAGGCATCTTGGCCAGAAATACGACAATTCTTGGTCTACCAGCACATGGGTATGAACTTCCTGGAAAAAGAAAAAAGGCTCATAATAAATATCGCTTCTGTGATAAAGCCAGACTAAGCTTGTATTTCAACAGCTGTAGTATCAAGTAATGTAGTATCTAGGTCCTCTGATTGAGCTGGACCTTTAGGATTGACACAGGAGGTTTACTGAGTTATGACTTGTGGGCTGAAATTAAAAATGACAATGTAAGAGTCTCTATTTTTCCAGATGTAAGTAGAGCTACTCAAGCATGTAGTAAAAGGGGTTTGGACATTTAGAACAGATTTATAGTCATTATGACTTTGTACTTTGGGTTCTGCCTAAAGCAAACCTCAGCTTGACAAAAACGGATTTTTAAATCAGTGAGTGCCAAACCAATGATTTCCTCTCTGTGGAGCTGCATAAACAAGAAGATGTATGAAATGATGAAGCAGGGTTTGAGTACCTTGAGACTGTCTGAGTATTGCTAATTTATTGGTTTAGCCTTTCAGGCTTTTGTGTTTGTTCAGTGATAAATAGTTGCTTTTCAATATTTTTGGTTTTTATGTCAAAATGCCAAGTAAACATTGTTTTTTGACAGAATACATTTAGAGAAGAACATAGATTATTCTGATTTTTTGTTATTTGCCTTTGATGATCTGTAGTCTTAAGAAAATAATCCTTTCTATACTTGAATCTCAGACCTTGCTTTTCTTCTGTGAATAGAAAGAACATGTTTGCAGTTTGGTTAAATGGTTAATTGAGCACTGAAAAAGTAAAGACAAAGAAGAGCAAGGTGAAAAAGGAAAAAGAAGCAGTAAACACAGCTCCACGCTTCTGACATCCCATAACTAATACTTCAAGAACAGTGAAAAACAGAAGTGATGCAATTTTTAGGAAATCCGTCCGGGAAGCTGGAAAACAAGACTCATTTCCTGTATGACCTTGGCCAGTTATTTAGGGCCATGTTCAGGCCACCAGCCATAAGGGCCTAAAATTAGGCATCATGAATCCTGTGACGTTCAAGCAGCTCAGGCCACCTGTTGTATACAGAAGACTCCTAAAATGACAGATGGAGAGAAGCAGTCACACCACCTAGGTTAGGCAGCTGTAGCCACTGTAGTGATGAGCAACAGGGCGCTGCACCCACCTTGCGCGTTGTGAATTCTCCTAGCGACTCTAGGCAGAAGCTGTGGCATAGCAATGAGAACGTGGCACTTTCCTTCCTTCAGCACAGACAACACACCTTTTCCTATCTTGCTTAGGCATTATAAAGATTAATGTTCTAGTGGCTTGGTGCCTGGGTGTCAGTGACAAAGGTCAAGTAAATACTTGGGAGGCATGGACTGTAACTTGAGGTAGGAACTTTCATCAGGCTGACCGCTGAAGATAAGTACCTGTACAGATAGCAGGCCATGGGACCATAAAGATCCCCAAGCCTCCATTACTCAGCTTGCTTTCAATCTACCTCAGGGATGGCATCACAGAGCCCAGCAGATGGTGAAGAAGTCACAAACAAATGAAAATGTATATTTTGTCACACAATATCCTCCCTCCATCTTACGGTCCCCGCTTCTTGTGAGAACAACCAGCACTGGATGCTTAAACATTTTGCTAAATGTGCCTACAGAAGGTAGGATTGTCACCTTGTACAGATCAAAAGGTACTCTGTGCTTTTAGCTTTCCTGTTTGAAGCGTTTCTTAAGCTTAGCAGCTATAGGAAAGGTGACAAGAGGAAAGGAGTCTACTCCACTAGCTCTACCCCCAGACCTCTCCACAGAGCTCACAGCGTGGTGCTGGATGCCATTGCTTGTTAGCTGAGTCACTTGTTTATTAATAATTGTACACACTTTAAGTCCTAGGCTGCTTGTTAGCTGTGTTCGGCAGCAATAAAAAGTTCCATTCTGTACTAAATCAACTCTATTACTGTATTTAAAAGGTATATTTTAGTGTTGTAGAGCCAGAGTGATTGTCCACATAATATTTGGATTTCTCCTAAGCCCTTTAGCTTGCTCTCTAAATTATGTGTCAGAGGAGAACTTCTCAGCCAGTTTTCTTTGCATGGCCACTGAGGACCAGCAGCATATCTGGGATAAAACATATACACTGATTGCAGGGTTTTGCTTAATTTTATGTGGTGTGTCCCTTTCCCATAAAGGCTGTAGTAACCATGGTTGTCTCCTTAAAAGTGTGATACTGGCAGGTGTGTCCAGTGCAAACATTAGCAAGGGAAAAGCCCTAAGGGAGTCTTATCCCATCCTTTCTCTGACCCAGCAGTGCTGGCTAGTACCTACAAGCTCCATGTCATGCAGTGGGGAGCAGCCACCTTCTCCCATCAGCCACACCATTCCTGTTCCTGCCCCTGATGTTGCTGAGCATTTGTCTGCACTTATTTCACTCCTCATGATTTTTCTGTGATAGCAGCTTTCTCTTAAGCTTTCGTCTGAAACCTTGTGCCTCTCTCAGGGTCAAGATGGTGTTGGCATCACGCTTGATTTTGTCTGGCATGCCCAACATCAACCAAACACCTTCTTGTGCCAGGCACTGTAACAGGAACCGAGTCCTTGCCCTAATGAGGAGCTTGTCTGAATGCACAAGATAGGCAGAGAGATAAACATAACATGGTAAAATTAGTGTTCCCAGCTTTCACAGCAAGGCAACGGCTAAGCCAGCACAGAGGCAATCTCCTCCTTCTCAGACTAACGCTTGACCCCTGGACCAGCCAACAACAGTTTATAATGTAACACAGGGAAGCTGCTTTGGATTCCACGTTAGCTTGGTAAGATTGACTTGACAAGCACTACAGAATACTAACAAAAGATGTTTTTATGAAGGCATTTATTTACGTTAATCTAGCAAACAGTTTAATTTGATTTTCTTCACACATTAGATAAATAACATTTCGCTCTGTCCTGTTCTGTATCTTGTGAATGATTCTTAGATGTGGTTTCCCCAAAGTCATTCCTTAAATTGGAAAGATTAACCACAACCAGCATATTTTTGCACATGTACTAAATATCAAATTAAAGGCAAACTTAAAATTAAAATTATAATGTCATTTTATACTGGCTCCAAATTCAACCAGTTGGAGTAATCTCAATGCCCACGAATGCAACCATTTTTCTCTTCAATCAGTCAAAGAAGATGTCTTCGTCTGCTTTGCTTGTAAACACAGAAGCAGAGGGACCTCGGCTGTGCTGTACGCCATGGCTTCTGAAGCCTGCAACATCTCCCATCGTGAGCCGTGGAACACAATAGTGTAAGTAAGTCCCTCAGGATACATCACTGATCAGAAAGATCAAATTGTGCGTAGCTGAACAAAATGAAAGAGATGTAATTCACTTCAAGAGCAGCACTGACTTCCCACACTTCCTCGCTTTGTGCCTCAGTGAAGCTTGGGGAGAAAGGAATCAGAAAGCAAGTAGAGCAATTGCTAATAGATAAAAGCATCAAGGCCAAAAACTAGGGAAAGATTCAAACCTGTGGAGAAGATGAACTGTTTCCCTTCATTGAATCAGCCACTTCAGGATCACTTATAAGGACAGGAAATCTCTGTTTGCTTTTGCCACTTCACAGCACCAAAAGGGAGAGGGACAGTGTCTGGTTTCAATGAGGTGCAGTCAGCACTGCGTAGCAATATCAGATCCCGTGCACAAGCAGTAAGGCTAGTATGACATCATGTGCAGATGAACGAGAGGAAATCTCCCTCACAGGGCAGTTTGGGCAGCCAGCAGTTTAATTTTTCCGCTTTACCCACACAATTCAAGGAAGAAGGAGCAACCCCTGAACAATCATCCCCTTGCCCCATCCTTGTGGATTTGGATGCAGTCTTCTGACGGTAATGCAAGTTAAGCAGCAGCTCTCCAGTGAAGCAGAATCCACAGAAAGGGCTCTGTCAGTGTCATCTTTTCTGGAAGCTGGCTTTTCGTAATTCCTATAACCCAAAAATTTAAATGACGAATTACTTATTTTAAGTCAACCTTATGTTCAGTGGTGCTAGTTAGCTATGCAAAGCAGAGACAGATTTTTTTATCTTGCCAGTACAAATTGGCTCCTAGTTGAGAAAGTTGGGCTGAGGTTTTTAGGCATCAGATCAGTTTTCAGTGGCTGGAAAGCTAGAAACAAGCAAACAAAAGAACCAAGTTCAACAGTAGCATGTAAACAGTACGCGCAAAATCATTTGAAACAAACCACTTTTATCAACTGTTAAGTTGCAAGACTCAGAGGACTTCTGACCTCCTCTAATTTTTTTGTTATAATAATACTGGATGATTAGAAATAACCTGCAGCAATGTTTTGAAGCTGTTTATGGCATTCAGAAAGGTGGGACAGAATAGTATCTCAACAAAGAATGTGCATAGTAATCATGACTTAGTTGTTTCTGAAAGTTTTTGTAATTTTAGCTGCTCCAAGGTATATTCCAAGATATATCTTTGCCTTTAATCTTCAGCTAGAGTTCTGTATGGAGAGTTAAGTTGGGGAACCAAAATGTAACACAGATAGTCTGGGATACAAAACCCCTTTTCATGTTTCTTGAACTAATTTACTGCCAGAGAAAATCAACACGCACGTAGTATCTTCTGAAACTAAGAACAATCTTGGAATAACCACTCACTCAATACAGAAGAGATCCAAGGAAGAGTTTGTGTGCCTGGAAGTTTATTTGAGATATGATTTCTCAAATATATCAGTTGGTGTAATAAGGACAGCACTTACTTAGAGGCTTCCTCTCATATAGTTGGCCCATCATAACTGCAACCACCATTTCTATCGCAGTAAGGGAGATAGCTCTGATCATTAGAACTGACATTTCACCTTTCAAATGCTGAGTACGGGTTTTAGGCAGCAAAAGTCACACTTTTCTTTGGAACCCTTATAAATTTCTGTTCTTTCATTTTAAACATATTTATTCTTCCTATCAGCTGCTTGCTATTCAAAGACAGTTTAAGGCAGGACACTCCAAGACAGGTCAGAATCTGAACTTTTCCAGTGACATTTAAATCCTAACCATAAAACTGTTGCCATTTTTCAGGCACTCTCAACAATTCAACTCACATTCCTCTCAGTATTTATTGTATCATTGCATTTTTTAAAATACAAATGGTTCCTCATTTTATGAATCAGTAGCCCAGTGACGTACATCGCTTCTCTGATGAAATGAGAAATTTTCAGCACCACACTGGCAGCTAGCACACAGTAATCTGTCATGGAAGCTGCAGAAATAAGAACTCTGCCCAAAAATCATGGATGTGTAGCCATCATCTTATGTCAGTAAAACAAGTCAGTTTTACTACATGGAATAGCGTTGAGCCCCTACATTATCACTTAGCCTTGAGGCAGAACTGTCAGCATTTTACTCTTCTGAATGTTCCCATCACCATGTCATTTAAACACCAGGAGCAATATTGGTGCTAGGGAACAATGGACCTACATGCAAAATAAGACATATTGCATGAAAAATACCAACTTTTCATACACCTCAAAGGCTTCAAAATTATTGTTTCAGTGAAATAAAAATCCCTTTCTTTCAAGAGAGCCCAAAGAAGACTTCAGCTCAATATGCAGGAAAGAAAAAAAAAAGATTAAAAAAGCATTGACTAGACATTGTAAGCATGTGGAACAGCATAAAGAGTAGTGCAAGACACACGATGCATAATAAACAAATTGCATAGCCATTCCTGGAACAGGGTATGCAGCGTTTGTTACAGCACTTCAAAAGGAAACTCTGGAATTGTGGCGATCAAAGGAGGATAGCAAAATACAGATTTGATAAAGACAGAGATTGCTTATCTTTAGGAAGGTAAATCAGAGAGGGACAAGAGAAAAGTATAGAGTAATGAATAGTCTAGAGAAAGCAGACCAAGTTTTTTCGTTTTTTCCCAGAGCTACTTTTGTGCTAGGGGTCAGTGCTGGGTCCAGTCCTGTTCAATGTATTCATCAACGACTTGGATGAAGGGACAGAG
>VZSC01007364.1:162485-236494 GCA_013398225.1 Steatornis caripensis | reverse complement strand
GCCCAGGAACAGGACAAGGGGCAATGGGCACAAACTGGAACACAGGCAGTTCCACCTGAACATGAGGAGGAACTTCTTTACTGTGAGGGTGACAGAGCACTGGCACAGGCTGCCCAGAGAGGTTGTGGAGTCTCCTTCTCTGGAGATATTCAAAACGCGCCTGGATGCATTCCTGTGCAACCTGCTCTAGGCTAACCTGCTTTAGCAGGGGGATTGGACTAGATGATCTCTAGAGGTCCCTTCCAACCCCTACCATTCTATGATTCTATGATTCTATGAAGCGTTCAGAAAGGTGGCCCAATATCTGCTTCAGGCCCGAAGTGAGCTATGGAAACACACAAAATGACAAAAAACAGCATGGAAATAACCTGGGAGTATATAAATATCTCTGCTCCAAGCTTCAAGCCAACCTCTGTTTGCAAGGCATCAGGATGAAGAATGAAATGATGGAAGATTACTCTGTGACCTGTACCCTTGGTAGATACCGTGTATGAGCATTGCTCCCTTTTCGATTATCCTGTCAAAGTACAGAACTACAAGGTGAAGCTCCACAGCCACTGGGGTGCATGTGAATTCCCTCCTTGCTCAGGAGCATCCTTCCTCAGAGCTGGCTATTCAGTCATACAGGTAAGCATCAATTAATCTCTCCAGGAACTGACTTCATGGTTCAAAAAAATCACCCAACACTTTTCAGCTGGTGAAAGCCTCCGTTAAGTTTCCGTTTAGATTGGGCAGAAAGTAGGGGTTCCTCAGAGGGCAACACAGAGCAAAAACCTAACTCGAGAGCTTTGAATCGCTCCCTGAAGGAGATGATTGTCTATTAACTACAGAGGCATCCTAAGGAGATCCTAGGGAGGATCCATCTAGCTAGATGCCAAGATGGTAGTGAGAATTCACTGGGTGTCTACATGCTACAACCATGCTTAGAGTAATTATTTTTTTAACAGGTTTCTTAAAACCTTCATACCAAGTTCTAGTCACCTTTGTACCTGTAATTGGGAATTTCAATCTGCAAGTTGATAACAACTTTAAAAACAGTACAATAAAGCTTACACTTCAAAAAAGAAGTCAGGACAATGATTAACAGGATTAATCCCACCAACTTGAAACTAAACAGACAGCAGCATGCTGTAAAGCCCTGTAGATTAAAGTTCTTCAGTGGAAATTCATAAACTGAAAATAAACCTCCCAGTTTTAATTCTTCTCTTATTTACAAATGTATAATTTGGAAGTAACTCAAATCAGGCCACCAGAGTAATGCAGGAGTTGAACATGCAGAAACCAGACCACAGACCACAACAATGTATGGAGAATTAAAAGAAAAACTATCATAATGGCAAAGTCACAAAACCAAAAGTAGACATGTAATAAAATTTTTTGCACATATTTTTAGTGAGTAAAGAGTAGAGTACCACTTACAGAAATGCAGACTTGTGTTCCCCCACAAAAGACCTTACAAATTTGTATGTGTTTGTTGGATTTCCCACATTTCATGTACATTCATTTATTCTTTATCTATTAAAAATTTCCAATAAACAATATCCCATGAGTTGATGGGAACAACACAAAGGGATCATATTGCCACAGATGACAGGGAGACAGAATTGATCTAGACAGATTTATTCCCAGGTTTAGTAAGAAATTCACAGTTACTGCAAAAAGAAAGGACAGAAAAATTACTTTTCCTTGGGGCAGTTCATGGCTACTGCACTATCCCTTGCCTCTTAATAACTTGCTGTGGTGAAGCAGCAATCAATACAGCGTAAAAGAGATCACAGAGGGCCTGAATCAGGTCTCACTAAAATCAGTGGTGGAAAAAAAATCCTTCCCCAGGGGAAGTTCTCCAAGAGCCACAGTACAGGACCTGCAGCCCAAGAGGTGACACCAAGGTGAATTTGAGCCACAGTCGTACTCTCTAATTAGGGCTGCTTCAGAGGCCTGAGTGAGGTCCTCAGGGAATGCATCTCAGTCAGGACATCCCCAGGACATTGCAGAAGCATAGCACTGCAATTCTTTCTTTAGCCTTACCTCATCACACAACTTCCCTGACTGTCTTCACTGTGCCAGGTTCCACAGAGAGCAGTCAGAAGACAGCCATGGTGCTTCCAGAGCAGCATAGAGAAAAAAACAAAGCTGAGATGTCTGAGCCCCACTCTAGCAGAGATGGAGTGGATACGGAAGGCTTCATGCTCTTCAGAGACAGTAGAGTGTTATAGGAGGGAAAAGGACTAATCCAGAACCACAACATCACTCCAGAAGACCTTCAGTCATTATTTCTTTGCTTTCTTTCTGTATAACTTAGTGACAGTCATTTTGTTTCCCTGTGCCTCATTTCTACAGAAAGTGTATGCTACATCATTGTCTTCAGGGAGTAGAGGAGTGGAAGAGGGGTTGACCACTAGCTGTCTTAAACTGTGAGATCCTAGGATTGCACTATGAGAAGGATCTCAGGTTTCTATGAAAATTGCAGGTCAGATGCACTGGAAATTTTATGTTTATTATTTTATTGCAAATAAAAAAAAAAAAGAAAGGAGTTTTTTCCTAAAATGGTGTCACTAGATCAGACTAAAGTATGTAGTCTGGCTTCTCTGCAAGGCTCATTACAAACCTGTATCTGTAATACAATTCAAAAATGAAATAATTACAAGGCTTAGAGGTGAAGAAAGGATTTTTAAAGTCCACACCCAGCTTTGCTCCTGATCCCTCACCTACCTCAGGCAACAAACCAAAAACAGCTTAAACTCCATCTAAGTTTCACATCTGGAGGCATCAAGCCAGGAGGAGTGTTCTTGTAAAGTGAAACTACAGGTCCATCTAATCCAATATTGTATTTCCAACCATGGTCAGGTGCCTAGGTGAAGGGTGTAACAACTAAGCAAACATGTAAATTACATTTTGCTCTATATAGCTCAATCTCTAGCAGTCTATGGTTCATGAACTTTATCAGCGATGGAAGTATCTTTGCATGTAATAACCCTCAGTGCATCTTTCATAAATTTATCTACTCACTTTTTAAGGCTACGTAAACATTTGGCTCCCACAACCTCTTCTGCCATTAGGCTTTTTAAGTGCTGCTTAAACAGAAGACACTTCTTGCTTGTCTGCTTGCTTTCCAGTTCTATTGTATCATTTTAGTGATGGGAATACCAAACCCAAACTTTGTTCTCATGAGGCTGCGTACACCACACAGAATGTTTGATTCTTGATTCTCCTCCTAAAAATGTATAATATACAGCTTCAGTTTCTAATGAACATTTAGTTGGTTTTTTTTCATAGAGTTCTTGGAGCTTTTTCTCCCAAGTTCTTGGTTATGACCCCAAGATCTCATTCCTGATGAGCAATATCTGCTCCGTAGCCTGTTCTTCGTAAGTTTTTCTTGATGTGTGTTATATTTGTTTTTTCTTGTCCAGTATCATGAGAGTTTTCCTAAATTTGTTACAATGATCTTTCATTTTACATCTTTTAATAATTTAGTATCATGCATAAATTTTGTCATCTTACTATTTAGATCCTTTCCTAAGCCAGCTATGAAAACACTGAGCTGTGCATGCCGACCATGAACGTCTATGGGACACCAGTGGGACTTTCCACCATTGACAAAACTGACAGCTTAATCCTACCCTTTTTTCTTGTGCCTTTTGAACACTCTTTCATCTATGCAAGGACCTTTCCTTTTATCCTCTTGAAGCTCAGTTTCTTTAAAAGTCTTTGATGAGAAACCTTGTCAAGGGCCTCCTAGAAACCCAAGTGTTGTTTGGATCTCCCTTGTCTACTTGGTTATTGACTCCTCTAAAGGACAGATTTGTGACACACAACTCTATAAATGCCACAGGGACTCTTCCTCAATATATCATATTTATCAGCATGCCTGCTAATGTTATACTTTTTTATAGTTTCTATCATCTTGCCTAGTGTGGATATTTGATTTACTGGCCTGTAGTTCCCCGGGTTTTCCTCACATCTTCCACTTTCTATTCCACTGACATCAAAATAGTTTTATGTACTAGGTTCAATTAATAACCAGTTACAAGGTGTCAGGCAGAATCATAGAATCATAGAACAACTTAAATTGGATGGGACCCGTAAGGATCATCAAGACCAGCTCCCCGCTCCTTGCAGAACTCAGAGCAGAGCCACTTATTTCAGGTACCAAATTTGATCTCAGGTTTGAAAGTTTTCTAAAATCTCAAAATTCTGTTGAAACTAAGGAGTATCTAATGAATTAAGTTATTCCACACATTCAACTAATTTTATTTCATCGATCTTGGTAAGACAAAGACCAAGCCATTTTTTTAAGAAAATCATTACGTTTTTTAAATATGTAGGAACCAAAACAAAACAGTATGGAAACATCCTTTTTTTTTGCCTTTGATTCTGACATTATTCCCAGTGAAACCAGCAGAGAAATCACCAGAGATCATGCTGGTGAAGAGTCAGCACCTAAGCGCTGGCACACGGAAACACTCACTGCAGAACGTGTCCCCAGTTGAGAGGCTTTGCACCTTCCTACACGTACATGCCAAAATTAGTTCCTGAAGTCAGTGCCTGCTTTCAACCTAAATAAAAGTGTCTCTGTCTTGGCATCAGTCACCAGCCACACTTGGAGCTCTGTCTCACGTCCTCTAACAAAACAGCTGCGGCAGTTTAGGATATTTGCTCCTCGGCTGTTTGTCACTGCATTACAGGAACATGCGCCCAAGCACCTCTGCCACTGCTGCCCAACACCCAGTAGTTTAATACAAACCAGCTTTTTCAGTTGCTAAGCTCATACAAGAAAACATGAGTTGCAGCAGCTGGAGTATGGCAGGGTTTCTCTTGCTATCATAGGGACAACGACACCCAGAGAAGGTGCAGATGTTGTGGGGAGGGTAACAGCTTCTTAAAACAACTACAACAAACTTTTCTAGAAGTCATCTTGCAGATGGCCTCAGTGCTGAAAAAAACAGTCCTCCTTGGCTTTGCTACTGGAATAAAGATCCTGGTGCCTGTCCTAATGGTGCAAAAGCTGCACAGTAGGACCAGGGAAAGATCGTCATAGTACTGCATGTGCTACAGTTCCTAGGAAGCTAACAGCACCCGCAGGAGAGTAAGGGCTGGTAGGTTTGGGAGAAGCAGGAAAAAAAAGCATCCATATGATGAACTCCATGCCCTGGACTTGAAAAGGATGACACTACTCTCCCCATACTGTAAAGACAGAAAAAGCATTTCACTCCACATCTACTCTGAGATTATTTTTATGTACTACTCACTGTGCTATTGCTATATACTTCTACTAAAATCTTCAGTGATTGATACCTAGTGAAAGAAGCAGCTACAGAAACAGCTTTGCCTTTTAGCAGCATTTCAGCATCCTTTATGAACCAACCAAGCCCACCATAAACCAGCTATATTTACACTTGGGTTTCAGTCTCTCTTTACACTGCAGTAACAGAATTGTTACTACAAATCTGCAAGCTGAGATCTGTAGAACCAATACATCAACGGAAATGTAAACTATTTTTTTCATAGCAATGTCTTGGTTGGATTTCTTTGCAAAGAAATAACAGTCTGCAGATTTTCAGGAAATATCTGTTCTCCAAAAAAAAGGGGGTGAGGTGTAATTTCCAAATGGGACTGATTGATAGAACAATTGAGAATTATGGAAACTATTTTCTAAGTGGATCTGCTTAAAGGTATGATGAGAAGAGAGCTACAAATCCGATGCCAGCTCACCCTATTGAAAATCAGACTGGGAGTGTATGTCTACAAGATTGTCTCCTAGTGTGTTTAATGCATTTTGCTGCTTTCTGCTAAGACAGCATACTAAACAGATCTGAAGCGTTCTTCACTGCAACACTGGAGCATTCTTTTTAATGGAGGGTATAATCTCATTACAAGCTCTGGTAATCATCTAGATTACAATCTTAATTGCCAAAGTAGGTAAAATAGATAAAACATATTTCATCTGTCGCCTCCTCCTCCTTTTTTTCGTTTTAAAGGTTCAGCAAAAGAAGAGTGGATTTTTTTCTCTCTCATGAGCTTTTAAAGCACCAGAAAGGTTTCTTTGTCTTTGTGATCCTCCACACAGATGCTCTGTAAGATTACATTTCAAATTTCAAATTTATGATTATAAAGCTAAATTCCTGTGACAATCTTCCATCAGGCACTGAGAGCTGTCAGCATCTCACAGGAGGTGTTCAACACCTTGTAGGATTCACTTCTCATTACACTGAGTCCTGGAGCACATCTCTTGGTAGTTCAAAAGGTATAGTTTCCTGAACAGAAATCTCATTAACTCCATCATCCCCCTCAGCCCGTAATAACCTACACCATAAGCCACCTACATTTGCAAAGAGCTGTATAAACACCCCTAAATCAGCCTCACATCACTCTGGGAAGGGAGGTAATGTCTTCTTGCTAAACTTAGTTCATGTATGAGGAATTGGAGAGAGTGACACATGAGATAAGAAAGTCTTAAAATGGGGGGACAAGGAAATCTTAGTGTCCTGGTGGTTGTCAACTGCCATAACCCTGCTGATACCCTTGAGAAGTTGTGCATTTAAATAACCATCCCAGGTCTTCATTTCACTGCAGCTGAGCCTCCAGCTGTGATCAGATCTGAAGCTGTGCCACACCAGCACTGACATGAGGTGTTCACTCAGAAAGAGGAGCTGCTGAGAAAATACAGGTTCACAAGCCTATGAAATAGCAGGAGGAAACAGTCTCTCTCCAGCCAAACACTGCAGTTCTGCACAGTTTGCTCAAGACTATTCCACTCAAGCAGCTCAAATCCCAGAGTAAATGACACCACTGATGTTGTTCAGCACTAAAATCTAGTTTCCAAATTAGCGTTCTGGGAGGCATTTAATACCTTGGTGATAGAGTTGCCCACTGTTGAGCTACTCCATCACAAGAAAGGCCACCTGATAAGTTTTCTAAATCCTGCCATCAAGCTGTTAAAAAACATGCTTTAAATGGCACTAGTTCAGAACACAGTTTGCAAAGGATCTGGAAAGCGCTTAGCTTTTACTGTCACGTGGAGGAAAATTGACCCTTTGAAGCATTTGAACTGAAGAGGTGCTTAGACTGAGACATCTTGCTACAGTATTTTTTCCAGAGAACGGCTTAGCTCTGTTTTCCAAATGTAAGGTCCAGCCATATCCATGCTCAGTGTAAAGATGCAGATCTGGGCAAAGACTTTCCTTGTTGAGTCAATTTTCCCAGCAGCACTGAGCATCCTGACCAGGGAAAAGGAGGTCTAGGGTAATCCTTCTCTCCACTACAAATGTTAGTAGTCTTTCTCCACTTCACGCTTATGATAAAAGACTCGTGGCTTGGCTCTGTTCTCAGACTGACCCAACCTGTGGATGCCACCACCTACTTTTCTTCTGCAAGTAACCCATGCTGAATATGGCCTTGTCCCTGCCATCCTGCTCCAGAATCTCATACAAAATCTGAACTTTTCATGTGCACCTTTGTGGTCCTTCTGGATTCATAGGTGTATTAGTTGAAATACTGGTGTCAGCATAGCTAAGAGATCAGAGCAATCTTGATACACTTAAATGCTGCTCACCAAAAATTAGGTGATATATGAGGTCCATTTACAGTTTTTTGCTTGTTTTCCCTTGCTGCAGCTAAACCTCAGATCTGCACGTGTAAATGACAAGCTATTCTGCTGGGAAGGTGTTCCTTAAGAATTATGTTTAAAAATTAAAAAGAAAAAAAACGACAAAGTGTAGAAATGCCTTTCAGCAGCCAGGAAGAATATCTCCCTTTGCAATTAAAATTTAAACAAAAGTTCTTCTAAAATGTATTTATTAAAGGGACCACATTGGTCTTCACTTTCTCAAACACCAGATTAGAAAAGTATTTAAAATCTTAATAATTAATTATATCTCACAATTATAGTTTGCATCACAAGAACATCACAACTTTGACAATACTCCTCCACAACTTCAAAAGTATATGATGCGGCTATATTTGAAGGGGAACTATATATATATGTTTTTCATAGACAAAAAGTCCATTAAATTTCCAAACTAGCAGTGATAATAGTTAGAGAAGCAGAGATTTGGATAATTCTTATTTTCCTTTTAAGCCACTACATGAGTAAGCCACTTTGTCCACTCTGTGGGACACTGATTGCTCATACTCTCTCATTTAGCAACAGGACAAGAAAATTGAAATGTTTTACAAGGCTAGACTTAAAGCAAAATTATTTTCCAAGACTACAGCTAACCCAAATCTCAGAACATTATTTCCATATGTGATTTTTCTTTTTCATGCTGTGCTGGTTAGCCTGTCCTTCACACAGCACGTAAAGGTCACAAGAAGGTACAGCCTTCGCACTGCTGGAGGCTTTACAAGCACATTGTGAGTGATAGTTCTGTTGCTCTTTAGAGCTTTCGGTCTAACAGTTGAGAAGTCTACACAGATCTGCTGTGCCATCTGCCACTTTTCTTCTTCCAGATAACTGTTCACTATTTTTCATGCGATTTCTTAGTCTCAAGGACTTGACATAGCTGAGTTCCCCAAGGACTGTCTGAGAATTTTCCACATGAATATAAGCATCTTCTTACAGAGTCCTCCAACCAAGACTGGAAAATGTGCCTTAAGATGAAATATTATCATCCACAACTATGTAGTAAGTTGTTCCTAATGGTCCGTTCCATCCTTGAACATATATTACTAGAGTTCACTCTCAGTCTAAGGCCGAACGATGCCTGTAAGTGACAGTCTAATGAACAGAGGACTAAATTGTCTCACACCAGCAAGGACCGCAGAACTCCGGCTGCAGGTTTTTGGGAGATCACACTTTGCTCCTGTGCAGAGTGTATTCCCCACTTAGGAATCACCTGGAAAGGTCCCAGACCTGCCTTGCTCCTTATTCTGGAGCACTGACATTAGATTTACCCTCAAACCATGCCCACAGGATGCCTTGGATTGCAGTTAGGCATCCAAGCTAGGTGGATGCTGAGCACAGTGCATTCCCTCAGGAGCCTGCTCTTGGAGCTGTGGATTTCAAGAATACGCAAAGCTGGAACTGGGCTCTGTGAGATGGCTCACCGAAGTTCACAAGCTTTACTAAAAGACTGGAGCAAGAACAGTTGCTTATAATGGAGATTGTGCCACCCATGTATTTTTTTTAAAAAAGCATTTCTGTCCTTTTAAATAATTACAAGTCACCAGTCACTTAGCTTATCTACACTCTCACTAGGAAGGGATTAGAAGCAAGCTGGAACACAATTATTGGCTATAACACAAAAAAACTGTGTGTGTACACACGTGAGTGAAGGGGGGCTAACAATTCAGCAAGAGATCTGCTTCATTTCTCGTTCTGACGTGATCGTCCTGAATTTGGTTGCAACGCAAACAGGACTTAATAGGAAGCAGTTTCTAATGAAATGCTCAGATTACTTTTGTCAGTCAGAAGTTGCAAATCTCAGTCAGCACTAAAGATCAGTTCCTGCCAAAAGGCTTGGGGTTTTTTCGTACAGTAAATTCCAAAGAGATACAGCAGTCCTAAATAGATCTATTGCTTTCTAAGAATATAGTGCAGTGTGCCTGTTAGGCAACTTGCCTAGAAATTCTTTTCCAGTGAAGTACTGGAAGAGACAATTTCATTTGCTCTGCTCCCAGTTCCTTGAGTAGCAATGGTTCCCTTGCACTGCTGCAGTTACCCATATGAAGGCATCGTGTATCTAGAAATCACCGTTTAATCCGAAGGAGGCATCAAGTCTAAGGGACAAACTCTGCCAACCATAATCCCCCATAAACCATTGAAGGGGGTCTTGTTAAATACCAAATTACACCATTATTTATGATTTAATTCAACCCTACATTATCAGTGGGAAACACTTATTAACACTGATAGACTTTGAAGTGACAGTGATAGCGAAGTGATCACTTTGAAATGATCTGCAATGGGGAAAGGAGATGTTATGGACCATCTTGTGCTCTTCTGCAAAGTCAGGAAGGAGAGCACATACATCTAGACATATTTGAGTTAACTCCCTGAGTTTTTTTCCCAAACAGCAAGAGCCAAAAGCAGAGACAAAACTTTCCTAGCATAGCACTAACCATGGTAGCACAACTCAATATTGCACGTGAGAGACTTTCTGCAAAACTTTCTGGGGATTGGCTTGAGACCTTTAAACCCCAGTCTGAGATCCAGACCCCAGTTTTACAAAACTTCTGAGCCAGGTGATTCTGCACAACAGGAAAAACAGAGGTTCCTCATCACACATGTTGGGAAGTTAAGTCATATCATGCCTCATCATGTCTCTCCATAGCTGCACTGAGCCCCAAGGACTCATACTACTCATGAGCTCCCTTATGTATAACAGCAGGCTACAAGAAGAGGCTGGTGACATCTGAAAGCTGCCAAATTCAAGGCTTAAGCTCAGAGGCAGCCATTATGACAATTCTAGATTTTCAAAGCAAGCTAGCCAACAGAAGTATCACACACTGGATGCTCCTGGGGGGAAGGAATCAGGCTCTCTGGAAAAGCACCAATTGCTCATAGGTAATGTTGTCTGACACATGTACAGTGCTTAGAGGAAAATAAATCACAAGAAAGGGCTACTGTCACACCTCATTCCTACTCTACTTCCAAGATAACTTCTTACCAGGATTACAGAGTCATTTTAAGAGACTGAGAAACAAAAAATAAAAGTATGCATCCCACTTAGGTCTCAGCAGCTTTCACACCACCCATCTCATAAAGTTTTCTCCCTTCTGTTTCCCTCTAGTAGGATACACCTAGGACAATAGTTTCTAGTTTTTATGTAGAAAATTGCAAGAAAGACGAAAGCACAGATTGCAGAACCAATTCCAACAGCCCAAAGCATCTGAGAAAAGCTCTCTGGGATGTCTGCTGAGGAATTCCCCTTCCACTCCTGCGTGCCATGGTGCCAGGTGGTGCTGGAAGCTACAGCTTTCTCATCAGCCAGGAGAAGGGGCTTCAGATCCCACTCAGACAGACCCTGTCACCCACAGGCAGACAGGTAAAAAGAAGAGCTACATTCACAGGTTCTTAATTTATTCCAGGGAATTGCCTGTGTAATTTTGCTCTTTATCCTGAGCTACAGCCAGGACAGCTCAGAGTCCTTGCCATGACCTTTTTCCTCTGAATAAGGTTTGCGTAGTGGTGACGACGAATGGGAGGGAAGAATTGTAATCCCACTGTGGTGGCTCGCAAGAATAAAGACATACCAGCTGACAAGTGACAATAATTCATGCAGAACCTCCAGGCTGGATACTTCCCAGCTTACACTTCTGCGATTCCAGCACTAAAATCATCTTCAGATTGTGCATTATTCTGACTTGATGGAATGTCCAGCCAACTCATAGTAATGCAATCTTGGGGAATTATGCAATGCTGTTTTAAGTTCAATACCCAGTGCCAGAAAGTAACACCTCATAATATGTTAAACATACCACAAGCAATGTAAAAATACTACTCTCACTTCAAGGAGGGCTGAGCCCCACAGACTTCTGAGGATCAAAGCCACAGCCATCAATTACAAGAATCGGTCTACAATAGCAAGCAAAGAGCCTTACTTATTCTCCACTGCTGGCACCAGTGCTACTCAGCTGGCAGCAGTTTATGGCACCAGTACAGCTCCAAGGGAGCAGACTTGTAGCAAAGACTGTGATTAAAACAACAGGTTAAATTTTTAGGTTTTAGTGTTGGCAATCATCAGCTACCATGCCATAAGATGATGATCTTTTTGTATGCAGACCACAGCCATGCCATCTCCTAGTGGTATATCTTGCCCACTGGAGAACATAAGGACAAAGCATTAACTTACTCTCCATTCTTCTCTCCTTTTATTTCTTTGGTTTTGTGGGGGGTTTTTTTAACGCACAGAGAATTCCTCGCAAAAATTTGCAGGAATTCAAGATGCATAAGCCAGGCAGGATCAGACGGCTGTCTGTTGAGTTCATAAGGAGGTGGTAGGAAAGCGGCACTACAAAGAGGAGGATGGGCTTGTGGTTAAAGTGCTGGCCTGAGAATACAGACACCTGGATCCCGCTCCCAGCTCCTCCACAGATTTCCTCAGTGACTTCAGGCAAGTCCAGTGGGATAAGCTGACCCACAAAAATGCATACCCACGCTTGCTCTGCCCATGCCCAGGCCTGGACTATTCTCACACTTCTCAGCTGGGCTTATTCACCCAGCTGATGTGCGGTGCCCATTCAGCCACTCCGCCTTTGAACTGAAGCTGCCACATGTCTGTGCATGAAGCAAAACTGTCTTGCACCTGTCTACACCCAGACGGTTAGTCACAACCTCCGTATCCGTGTCTTCTCAATGTCTCCACAAGATTATCATTTGCCCTTTCTTTCTCGGCTTTCCTGTAAGATGGACAGCTGGGGAGATGAACAATTTTGTAGCACATACCTATCTTTTGGGGGCCTTAATATTAAAGTATATGGTATCTCTGATATGAAAGATATTTGCTTGAGAGAGACTGTCAGCAGTAGCACATATAGTTACCTTTCCAAAACAAGAGTAGGATTTTCTTTTCATTAGCCCCAGCAGTTGAGTCTAGCCTGGAATCTCTCTTGCCATTTTAACTCCGTAACCTTTAACAGCAGCTTGTTCCATTGCCTAATTGTTTGAGTAGCTGAAACACATCTCCCACATATGTAGCCGGAATTTTCCTTTCTGCAGCTTAAATCAGTTTCTGCTGCTTCTTTCCTCCCTGGCTAATGAGAATAACTGGCCCCTGTTCCCTTTATCACATCATTTCATGTATTTGCAGACAGCTATTATGTCCTCCTTCACTCTTCTGTGCAGACTGAACATGCCTGTCTCTTTCAGCTGCTTCTCATAAGTCTGATTTTCTAAATCTTTTATCATTTTTGTTATTCTCCTTTGAGCTTTCTCCAATTTGTCAGTGTCATTTCTTAAAGAGCAGCATCCAAAACGGAATTCACTACGCCAGCTGAGGCTTTCACCAGTGCCAAGTGGAGCAGAAAAGCGACCCTGCTTGTTTTACATGACATGCTCCTTATTTATATAATCCAGAATATTTCATTAGAAAGCATCAATGGGCTAAATATGAGAACATACGGATTGGGGACAGCTAAGAGGAGAAGAAACGTCTATGATGAGGTTTCAAAGCTGCAAATGCCAAAAAAGAGGATTGTTTAGGTGGGCTTGAGAGAAAGGAGGAGGCTAAGAATAATGGAATGAAATGAAATGGTAGGCTGGATATCAGGAAAAATATCGTAACAGTTATAGACTGGAAAACTCTCTCCCTAGGGAAGTGGTGCAGACTCCATAAGTTGAGTCATTAAGAACTAGACTAGACAAAGCAATGCAAACTGTATAGCAAGATGACTTAATATATTATTGGGATGGGGCTATATGGGCTGATAAACTTGGCATTTCTAAATTTCTTGTCTTACAGCACTCTCAAATAACAGAACTAACCTCTTCTTATGCTAATATTCACTCTTTGTCTCCACCAACACCTTCATGTGTTCTCCATTCTATCGTATGTGACAGAAAAGCTAATTTAGAATGGCTTTGAGAATTTCTGGAAAAGTCTGTGAGGATTTAACACTTCCCCTGTCTCTGTATCCATGGGCCCCATGTATAAAAGGGGTTTGCCAGGTTCTATTCCCAGACAACTAAACACTAACAGATCTCACATGGTATGAATGGAGAAAGCCAACACATCCAGCAGAGAATATTATCCATGCCTCAAACTGACAAAACTCTACCACAACCACTAGCACCATGATCCGCCAATGCAAGGGGTCACATTGGTGCAGCAGCACCAATGGCTGGCAGCCAGTGGCAGTAATCAGGACAAATCCCCAGTCTAGACAAAACTTTAGTTATCATGAGCAAAAGTCTCCAGTCTCTTGATCTAGTTTTCCTTTCAGTAACACAATTTTAATACTGGTGGAACTCTACAAACTTCAGTAGAATTGCTCCTGACTCACACTTCCATGGGCACAAGCACGACCATATCCCTGCATAATTTCCATTGGCTGAGAAGTGCAAAGCTAGATGATGTTTCTTTAATTGTGTGGTAATCAGAGAACAAGAAAAAGTCAAACAAATTCTAAATATGACCTTTACTGGCTTGTGTCTGGAGATTGCAAGTATAAAGTCCAGTGGCTTGGGAAGGACCAGAGTTAGAAGGTTGTGTCTCCAACACTGGATGCTCAGAATATCTTTTTCTTGGTGTCAGAGCTTCTTCGATCTAGTCTTGTTAGCTAGACTAGATAGAGTCTCAGGTTCAGATATCTCGCCAAAGCCAGAAGAACAGCTAGATTAAATGTAAATTTCAGGTGAAGAAATGCAAGTCAGAACAGAGAAGGAATTGCTCCACTGTATACTATATCTTAGAAAATATCAGCTATTTACAGCTGCTGTACATCGTCAAACAGCAGAATTGTTTCAAAAAGAATTCTAGCACCTACATTCACTTTAAAAAAACATGGAATTTTGTGTTAATTTTGAATATTGTTGTACCCAAGTGGCTGATACCATAGGAGCTTTTAAACGAGGTCTTTTACAATAGGATGGTCCAGTTATGAAAGTCAAGACTCCAGAGAGTCTACAGTCTAGGACTAGCAGTGTAGTAAAAGGAAACCAGAGAACTATGTTAGACAGTAAGGTGAGCAGCATTATTGCAACATGGGGAAGGTTTTTCCACTGTCAAATGTTTCATAGCTGCCGGAGCAAAGGAGAGACTTAGAGGTGTGAACAAACCACGGCCTTGAAGAGCTCTGAAAAGTCAGCCGGAGGTTAAATGACAAATTAGCACTCAGAGAGTGCACCAGAAGAGACATCTAGTGTGTTTTAGCTGTGTTAGTTGGTAAGTGCTGGAACCACTGGCTTACAATGCCAAGAAATGAATATTAAAATAGTGAGATTAAGGTAATTTAGTTGGTGCTGTTGCGTAACAGGCTAAAATGCCTAAATTCACCAAAACTCTTATCTCCAGGAAATTTTCTTCTTGTCATAGATGACCAGTTCAGTAGCAGGAGTCCTGAATATATTCGCTGCACCTAGCACCAGCCCAAGTCACTGGCAGAGTTCAACAGGAGGGAGATGCCTGTCTTTCCCCTCTTCTCTGTCATACTACTTGGCATCATTACTGGGAGGGCATGGAGACCTGTCAATGAGAGGAAAGCTGGGGAAGAGAGAAATGTAGGTTACTGCAAGGACCAAATGAACAATCTCCAAACATTTGCTGAGCCATCACTGAAGAAGGTCAGCACCAAACTGCCAGTCAGATGAAGGAAGCACTGACATTGAGAAGCAATTTGTCCCTTCTACATCAGAAATGCGTCCCAAGGTTCACAAAACACTCCAGCCAGAGGAGCCCTGGACTCACGGCTAGGTGTTCTTAAACTTCTCCTGCACAAGTGGCTATTCATTGGCATTGGTACTGACTTGGAGCATTCAGTCTCTTCCAGCATCGTAGTTAGGAGAAGAACAGAAGTCAACCTAAAAAGAAGTAGAAGGTATAGATGTTGTTTTATTTTTCTCTCTGCTTGTTCTATACAACATGTTATTCTGCCAGTGCCTGTTTGAAAGTCAAATCTACCTTAAACACTCTGGGATGTCTTAAACAGTCAGAATAAAAGTACAGCATTTTATTCCTTAGTATAAATACTCAGGACACTTTCAAAGTATGAAGCACCCCACTTGCCATTACTCTCTGTATCCTACAAGAAGTGTTTTCCTTTTCACCTTCACATCCTCCTCCTGAGGAATTAAGCATTCCTCAGAAACATGAATTGCCCAAGTGTAGCAATAAACAGATGCATTGTTTGTTAAGAGGCTTGCACAGGTTCACAGATACACAACAAAAGAGGTAACTTCAGACTTTGGCCTTTTGTACTAACTGCTCGTAGTTTGTCATAGAGTCTGGAACAGTTTTGAACTTGAACGGCTCCTGACTTTCGATTTAAACACAAACAATTCAACATTGCCTCCACTTGCAGAAGTTTGAACTTAATGACCCCAGGTGTACTGTTCCAGGCCTTTATTTTTAGTCTAAAAGCCTCTGCTCTCATTCTTAACTAAGCAAAATTCTTGGAGACGCTCTCTGGGAGAGCTGGGAAGTCCTACATCTTATAATAATCTTTTACTTCAATGGCTATGCAAAGAACAAAGTACAGATGTAGCAAAAAGTGTGAGACACTGTTCTCTTAACTGCATAGTCCACAAAACACTAAGAATCTTTCATATATATGCACTAAAGCAGGTAATCCTGTAACTTGTGCTGTAAGTACTCACGGTCTAAAAAAAGAAAGGGTCTTGATTTGCAGTGTTTTTCATGACTCAAGGACAGGATAACTGGATATTCCCTGACCCCAACTCTCAAAACACAAAGAAAATACACAGAGCATTTCAGATTTCAAGCATTCATTATCCAAAGTGTGCAGCAAATTATCACTTGTTGGGTTTTTCCTTCTAGCAAATGTTTTATCCGTGCATTCACTGCCAACATCCTGCCATTGCCATACTTCAGGTTCCTCTGTTTAGATGGCCTTTGGCTCAAGGAGGAGTTTTGCATTCACCAAGAGATTGCAAAATCCTTGTCTTTCATTGATCTCAAAATCACAAATTTTGCCAGCTTGAGGGATCTGCATCAGTCCTTTATTCCATTTGAAACCAAAACAAGTAAAACTGTTTAACACATGCTGACAATTACAAGTTCTTATTATGCCTGCCTAAAAGATTTCAGTTGAAATTCAATAACAAAAGTCTTTGTGCATTTGAATTCTATTGCCATTAATACTAGCTGATCAAGTGGAAACAAATGGGATACATCAACCACACCATTAGGTAGAGAAAACAGCAATGCAAATTAATGTTGAGTTTGGGGTTCAGTTTTATAAACAGAAACAAATAAAAGAAAAACAACAACAAAAAAAGAGTTTTGCTGCAGTCACACCAAACAATGCATTTTGCAGTATAATGATGTCCTGCAAAGTTTGTCAGAGCTCCTGCCCTAAACCTCCCCAGGAATTTTATTCAAAAGGTTTCAAAGTGATTTAGTCAAGATTTTGTTCAAGCTTGTTACCCACTTACTAATAAATGAGAACCAGAAGTCTTGCCTGAAGTGGTGGTAGCTGCTGCGGCAATCGTTCTGCCTGCCGCTGCTGGAAGTGCTGCCTGCCCCTGATGGGGCTTGGGGCTGCTCTCGCACTTCTGCTTGCTGCCTTCACTTGTATGCTGGGGAATGGCAGGCTGGGAGATGGCCCACAGGAATTTCTGATATCCATATGTTCTTGCACACATAGGTGGCATTTTACTTGCTTACAGGGACTTTCTGTGTTTGCCTATTGAGGTCAGGGCTTTCTGGATCTAGACTTTCAAGACTTTCACATGTACAACTATTGCTGGAAAATTATTTCTCAGCAGCTAATATATTTAGGAAATTACTATTCACACAATGACTGACTGTAGCCATTTAAAGTTTGCAAAGATTATTCACAGTGTACGCTCTTAGGCCCTTAGTTTGTTTGCTAAGTAAGGAACATCATTGAGATGAAAATAATTGGGTGTTGATGTACAGAAAACATGTTCCTAATACTGTATCTTTAACACCCTGAAGTTAAGCATATTAGTCTCAGTTTCAAAGAGCACTGATGTCTGCTGTCCTTAAAATGAGTGACCTGTAGTACAGAGCTTGCAGAGCCCCTGATCAATATAGAGCTCTCCTGAAGGCCAGGTAGAAATCAGCCAGGAGTCAAGAAATGCAGGTAATGAAAAAACAGTTCATTATCATTTAACACTTTTCAATGGCGTAATGTCACATGCAACTTGAAAAGCATCAGAAATTAAGGCACTTCTACTCCTCCGTAAGATATCCAGAAGAAATATCCTACTAGTAGGATGACTATGCTTATGCCTCTATGTATTTACCTCTTGGTGTAAATCCTTATTCAGAAAGACCTAAGGATTTCTCAACAGATTCCTGAGGGCTGTGGCCTGCAAAAAGTGTTCTACCCTGCCAGATTTAATGTGTGGAAAGATAGCACGTCAGGCTGTAAATCCTGTACACGGGGCTCGCCCTGGTTCGCAATGTGATCTACCCTACCCTCCCTCCGACAGCCAGCATTGAGTTGGCTTTTCTTAGTCATCCTTTCTTTCGCCTCCTTTTCACTTTTGCACCTCATCTGACAATCCTGATTGCCCACGTACATGCAGATGGCCGTAACTTGTCTTCCCTTCCCTGTCCCTGCTGCGTCAGGTGAATTCATTAGCAATTAAGCAGTTGATCCTGGAATGTAAAACAGCAGCTTTAAACAAAAGTCTGACAGTAGTGAAAGGACGAGCTTTGGCTCCTTCAAGTTTGGGCTCCTTCGATGCCTGCAATATGTCCTCTACCTCTGCAGCCCTGTAAGCACTGGCAGATCTCTGTCCCCACTGGACAGGCTCAGTGCAGGATAACCCCTCAGACCTGTGAAGGCTGCTGGGTCACCGTCCCAACTAGGAGGGCTCCAACTGCTCTGTAGGGAGCTGCAATCATGCTCCAGTTTGAGGAAAGCTTTAGAGCATAACAACACTAATAGCTTTAATTAAAGCTCAGAAGGACTCACCCAGTGCTGTGCAGTGGGTGTGCCACAACGACGTCCCTCACCATGCCGCTGGGGCAGAAGGCCCTCAGAGGGATACTGGGCTGGGGGCAAAGGGGAAAGAGACTGCCTTCTCCTGGGCTGATAGGGCTCCTCTACCTCTTCGCACCCTGGGAAGGCAAGGGGAGGAGGGTAGAAAGCTGCCTCGCTCAGACGTATGGTCAGAGAAGGCACAGCAGGTACAACTGGTCCTCTACCTCAAGTGGCAGAGAGGATCCCTCACCCACTCCTGGAAGTGCCTCTGCTCCCCATCCCCCGGCCTCCCATGGACGCTCTGCAGGGTCTTGCCCCTCAGCCCTCAATCTTGCGCTGCAGTGACTCCCTGGCAGGAAACTTCACCTTGCCGCCCACCAGCTACAACCTCAACTCCTCATCCTGCATGGGCCATGCCCAGTGTCTGGGTGGCCACACAGTCTTCTCCTATAGAAAAAGCTCTGTTGCCTTCCTCCCTCACCAGTAGTGACCCCATGGGACTTCTCAGGAAGAGGAAGTTGCAGAGCTTCTGTGAGTTCTGTGTCACTGCAGGGATGGGCTGCAGAGACAAATGTCCTTGGCTCGTCCCAATGTGTAGCGCTGCACAGTCACTTCTTCCTCCAAAAGCCAGAAATTTCTAATAGATAGAGTCTGCAAATCAGTCTCTTCTGCTGACCTGGCTCTCGTTACTGCAACAAACAAGGTAAATCACCTTTCTATCTCCAAATCGTGTAAAGACCCTCTTTTAGCATATCAGCTACATGAAGGGCAAAAGCTGGGGCACAAAAGACAAAGGGGAAAACAAAGTTCATTATACAACTAGACCAACAAAAGCTGCAGTGCTCTGTCAATCTCACAAAGTGCTCATTACGGTCTCTGGATGCTGCAGTATCACCACATCTTCAGGTCGTTGGTAGCTCCTTTCACTCGGTGCCACGCTCATGCACATGCTCACCAACTTCTCACTCATGCAGTATGCTCTCCTGTACAACACACAACATCCCATAGCAGCCCCCTCTGCTGCAGCACTCAGCTGGGACTCTTCCAAGCTGGTCTCTGGCCCGCTCCTTTTTTAGCTTCACCTTATAGTAGGGAAAGAAATTCAGTGGAAACTCTGTTTGGGGTCTCTGTGTTCTCCATTTGTCATGTCTTTTTCATTTTCAGGTCTTTGAAGAGCTCCTGAGGCAACTATACAGGTCTCTCACTCTGTTTCCAATCCATCTTCTGCATCAGAGGAATTTGCCTTTAAACAGGCTTAGTAACTGCCAGCTTTCCTGCATTCCTTTATCCCTGAGATTATTCTCCTCAGAGACCTTACTTACCAGTTCTCCAAGTTTGCTGAAGTCTACTTTTTCAGAGGCATTATCCGTATTCAGCTGGTCTAGCTTTTTCCCTTGGAATAATGAACTTTATCATTTCATGCTTGCTTTCATCCAAATTACTACCCAACCTTTAGATTCTCAAGCTGTTCTGTGTTAGTCAGAAACGAGTATAAAGTAGCTATTCCCCTGCCTATTTCCTCCCACCTTGTGCAACAGCATCATTTTCATCGCAGCCAGGAACATAACTGACCATCTATATTTGGTCCTGTTGGTTTTGGTGGAGGTATCAAAGCAATTATCATGTCTTACTACTGAAAAGAGTTGTCCTACTGATGTGTCTTCCTGTTGTTCAGAAAAAACTGTCCATCACTTGTCCTAATTAGTTGATCAATAACAGGTTCAAAGCCCATGATAATTGCCCCCCTTTTCCTTTCTTTGAATCATTTTCTTTCCTGAACCAGAAATGTTCAACTAGTCTTTCTCCTGGTCCTTCCTGAACACCAGCACTTTATACCCAGCACGTCCCTTCCCCTCCCCGGTACTTCCTGGACAAATGACATCCTCCCATACCTTCCATACCATTCCTCAAGTCCCACGGTGTGCCCCACCAGACCGTCATTAAGGCTTACAGGTCTGCCGTTGTGTGTTATTGCTTTTATTTTCTTTTAGGTTTAAAATGGGTAAATGTTTAATAGACTTCGATGATACAAAGAAGTGTATTTTGTAAGACATGAAGGGGTGTAGGAAGGGCTCGCTCTCCTAAAAGCTGTATGTGAGATAAATGGAAGACACACACACATACAGAGACAAGAAAAAAAAAAGACTTAGGTTTGGCATGCAGGTTGCTGAAAAGCTGGAAATCCTGTATTGCAACAGATAGACAAAACTCCTATATAATTTCTTGGACAGACCCCCACATACAGGCTTTGTCCTGGGTTAAACACCAATTGATTTAACAGCAGCGTGACTGTGGAATCCCCTTGTATATTAGAGGGAAGGAGTAGGCTAAAGGGCCGTAGCTCCTCATTGACCATATGAGGAAAACCTCAGTTTTTCATAACACATTTTTTCCCATGAAAGGGAAGAATGAAAGCCAACAGATGCTTTCTTCATGAAAACTCTATTTCCTTAGTGTTGCTCTTCAGAAGTCAAGCGTGCAATTCCTTCTGGCCAGACAGACATTTCACGTGCAGTATAATCTACTGCATCTCTTGGAAGAGAGTTTGGAAGCCTTAATAGCAGGGAAACTATGTACAGCAGTTCCCACTGGATTAAATTCACTCCTGTTCTCCTCTTCAATAGATTAAGGTGATCCGCACAGCCTGTATTTCCTATAGGCTTTCTAGATTCAATTGTTTTCTTGGATTTTATGGATGCTCCCTTTTCCTGTGAGTGTTTTTGCCCCTGTGTCTTTAGAGGTATTTAATCTGCCTCTCCTGCGCTCCACCCCAGAAATGGCTGCATTGAGCAGGGTGCTGATTGTAGTTATATGTGAAGCACTTGATCTCTTAGGATAAAAGGTGCAATTTGGATGCAAAACACTGTGAAAGCTTCCCACTTCTAATGGTTTTGCTTTCCCACGCTGGAAAATATCTAGGATGTTCATTCCCATTTTTCTTTTGTTTCGACTTCTGTGATGCATACCAAGCAGGAACGTATGCCATCTGACAGACCAGAGGGCTATCTGAGCCTCAACCCGGACTCCGGTTTTCCAGATAACTCCTTGTCTGAATAATGGTGCCGACCAAATTCCAAATTCTGAATAAATCTGGCCTTTGACAGCATGACAATTGACATCTAAACTTTGTAGAATGTAGGGCTAGAAGGAATATCAGCAAGCTATCTAGTCCAGCCCCTTAATCTAAGGCAAAAAATAACCCTCTCTCTGACTGTTGTTCCCATCCGCTCTTACCCATCGTAGTCTTTATCTGGGACCTTAGATCATTAGTAGATACCCCCTTAAAAAAAAAAAAAAAAAAAAAAAAGTAAACCAAGTCCATATTCACAGCACTATGCCATTTGCAAATACAGCTTGAGCTTGCTTACAGAAATTTTGCGCTTTGTGATGACTTACCAAATACCCACCATACCCAGACAAACTGTTCATAGCGCAGCAAGATGCACACTGTCTCAGGGCTGGCACTGCAGCCCTCAGCGAGACTTGTGCATGGCAGCAGACACCACTGTCATTTGGAAAGGAGCAACTGCTTTTCAAAGTAATACCCGGCAATGACAACAGCCTGCGTGAAGCAGCTCTGTTACTGTGGGGGACAGATACAATCTCACCATGCAGCAGCAAATAGTTTTGATGTGCCGGCAGAGGCATGCATGCCAGCTTCCTGCTGAGTACAGCCGCGCTCAGCACCTTGCTGCCCCAGCGCCCTTGCAGCGCTCGCCCCAGCTCCCTCTGCCCAGCGGCTCCCTCAGCAGACAGGTTTTGGATTCTGTCTCGGATTGCTTGGCGCGTAATGATCTTTAATCACAACCAGCCAAAGCCGCTCTCGGATTGTTTCATTTGCCTGCCTGTAGCTCCACAGTAAAATACATATGTTATCATCGTCGTTTTCTCATTTTGTTCCGTTGCAAGAGTCTCGGATGGGGCCGGGTGCTCTGGGCTTTGATGTGTGTTTTTTAAAACTGCATGAGAACTATATTTAGTTTCAGTTCACTTGCAGTGTCAGGCTTCCCTGTCGTGTCCCTCTGCCTTTACCTTGGCAGTGTTACAAGATCCAATTATGGCTTAAAAATCTGGCTGCTGAGAAGCAAAACTGCTGGCCTTTTATTCATTACTAAACAAGGACCTTCTGTTGTCCACAACACGTGCCTGACGTGAAACCTTCTAGGGGGCCCTTGAAGAGGCAGTTTTGCTGCTCTCCTGCCTTCATGATCTCTTGAAGTCCTCAAAGTCTTGAAGTCTTTCCTGCTGTAAAAGACCAGGAAGCCTTTGGTATAAAAGCAGAGCTGAGTCCCCCTTCGCTGATCTCCTTTCACTTCCAGTCTGACCTGTCGGACAGAAATCCTACTTTACTTTAAGAAAAAAGTATGGAAGTAGAAACACTCATTTGAAGCATAACCTCTTCAGACTCATGCTCTTACCCTGTCTATGTGCTGAATTGTAGGATTCTGTCTTAAAGCCAACATAATGAATCAATATTTCTAAAGGAATATGAAGGGATTTTTTTTTCTTGGTTTTCCAGTACCATCTACAGTAGTTCTTACATTACCTTGGTTAACCGCCAGCTTCTGTCTAACACTTATTAGATTCATCTGCAAAGCAAAATATATTCTTTTCTGACAGTGAATGTGAAGAATATGTTTATTTTAAAGCGACTATCTCATTAGTATGTTTAATTGCATTATACACCCCATAAAGAAACATTGTCCCATTATTAATATATATTAAGGCAATATCCAAGAAAAACTTCTGGGGGAAATAACACAGTGAAAAGTGAACTTTGTCTGCTCTTTGCATCTCTTTTTCTATCAATGTTTTATGTTTCCTTGAACATAAAGGAGATGTAGTCAGCCCACAATTTTTAAAGATTGACTTTCCAGATCAAAAGAAAACTAAGGGAATTTGTGGTGCTTTCTCCTCAAAAACAAATGGTTTCGAAGTATTTTAAGCTGTGACTACGTTGGTCTGTTTGAAATCCACTACCAATGGCTTGCAATAAAAACATTTGTCATTCACTTGACACACATTCGTCGTGGAAGAAACTCCCAAGAGAAACCGGCCTCTAAGGAAATTACAAAGTCACTTATCAAGAGCCTTGTTTAGAGCCAACAGCAAGTCAAGCTGCTAATGCCATCTTCCTTGAGGTGGCCATCCCCATGTCACTTCCACCGAGCAGTGGACAGAGCAGCACTCCCTGGTCACTGCACCATCGGAGCATAAGGGGACACAGAGGATATCAGGATATTCCCCCAACTCACCCAGGCCTGGCTTGCATGTAGAAATTGCCAGCCCTTAATGTGAATGCTCAAATTGCTTGATGAGCGCTTTATGCTGATTTAGCTTAATTTGGGAACAAACTCAATTAAGCTGGATCAATGTTAGCTACTAAAGAGGTTGCACTGATTTAACTAAATTAATTTAGAAACCAATTTAGTTAAATTGCAACAATTTGTGTGTGTAGACAAACCTCCATTTAGCACACACTCTCTCACTGACTTCATTTGAAAGAATAAAATCCCTTGCAGATCACGCTTCCTTCTACACTTGCATAAAGGACTACATCATAAAGACAGTTGGAGTGGACAGGTGTGTGTGCATGTGTAGACATATATATGCACGCACACACGGTATTTCTTGCAGACCATTCCCTCAGTCAAAATTTTCCAAATTTTGCCTAATGCCCAATAAAGTAGATTCACCTCAAGCCCTTGACGTTTTAAAGAAATATATTTGTTTACATTCATGTGTAAGGCATCTGCAGAGGGTCTGTTTTCCCTTCTTTTTCCGTCTCTTCTCCTCCAGCACAGCTGAAGTAACATGCAGACTGTACTTGGCCAGTGGACGCTGTGCTCCCTCAGCTGCCCTCCTCTCTGATGGAGGATGCCCAACATGCACAGGGTAGGACTGGGGCCTCAGCACTCTCAGCTCCTCAGAACAGGAGCCACAGGACTTCAGACCATGAACAGCCAAAGACAAATGTGCTTAGATTAGTCCTTGCCACGATGGCTGGAGCTGCTGCTCATCCATCTGAGGTGGGGTCAGGACCCACTCACCATCTCCTCCCAGGCTCTGGTCAGAGGTGGGGTTGAGCACAATGTTGCACTCATCTGATGGAGCTTCTGGGGAAGAGGAGGAGTAGACCTCCTTCTGTCACCTCGAGTAGCATTTCAGGCAGGTAACAGGGCAGATCTGAAGGCTGACAAGTTCAGCAAGAGCTTTTCCATTGGCATGAAAACATATGAAGTTCAAATTTTCTGCATTGGCCAGCAATGCAATGCAAAAGCAGCAAATCTCAAGTCCCCTTCAGATGGATGAGTTAGTTCCTCCCTGCTGTGCTGATGTCAATTACATGGGGCATTATGGAGCCCAACTGCCTATGCTGTGAAGCCCCAGAAGTTTTATAAGGCAGAAAGTTACTCTGGTGGCATGGTGGCCAAGGCATCCTCCCTTCCTCTTCCTCAAAAAAAACAAACTTAACACTGTCCCTGAGATCTCTCCCTAAGTTGTCATGAAAGAAGTTCTAATCATATAAGTTCAAATATAAATCCCAGCCTTTCTTTTTGTTTTCTGTTTTATTGCACTAGTATACTGAAATGTAACACTGGAAATGTGGCCCCGGTGCTCTTTTTATTCTGCTGAAGCAGAAGCCTGGGTGAGCATCCCTCCATCACCCATGGCTGCTTCCCCTGTCACACCCACACGCTTTGATACGGCTGGGTCCTGATAAAATTGCAGTTAGCAGGAGCAATATCCCTGTTCCCTTCTCTGTGATTTCGGCTTCCCAAGGATTAAAGTGGTTTCTCTGAAGAAACCTCAGTACATATCGCAACACCAAAGCTCAGCAAGGACAGAAACTTCCTTTGTTGTGCAAAGTTATGACAGGAAATAACTCTGGGCTGGACTGATAAGCTTTTCGCGTTCACCTGCTGCATATCAAATGTTTGGGAAAGGTGTGTAGCAGGACCTTCGAAGTCAGCTATTCACCGCCAAAGCTTTATAGCAGCTTTGTAGATGGCAGGCTTCTGGGTGCAAATAAATGTATATCTCTTTCACAAAGAAAGTTCGAAAAGCATATTGATAATGCCTCAGTAAAATGACTGCTTGACTGGCATTGGTATTAAAACTGCTTCCACTCCTGCCAAATACAAGCCTACAACGAAACACACTGCTTTATTTTTAATAACACGGCAGCTCTGTGTTGAAATATTTTTTCAGATTGCCAGACAGCACCGGCTGTTCTCCGATCCTGTTGGACCACAGAGGTTTCTAAGCTGCCCATCAGTATTTACATAGTGTGAGCGTCTGTTGTATTTCGCATAGGATTAAGTATAATCAAAATTCATGTTACTCTTTGCAAGCTAATATCTGAGGAAGGCATGCATATTTCAGCTAATTAATTAACAGGAGGATGGATGCGTTAATGTGAGCCTCTTGAGACTCAGGCTAATAATCCACTAAGGGTCGTATTTGCAAGCAGCAAAGCTTCTGTGGTTATAGAGTGAGCTGTAAATTATGGGTGAGGCCATTTTCTTTTCCAGTCCTGACTAGATACAGGGGGCTGTTATGGCTCTGCTTTCACAGGAGGGTGAGGATTGCTTTTTTTCCTTGTTTTGCTCCTAACTCTTTCTGTGTAACTCATTAAAATCCTCTGAATGGCACTGATCACGGTGTGAGGAAACACAAGGGTCTCTTTCACCCACCCAGAGGAGGCACGGATGCTGTGTAGCCTTCATTATCTAACGCTTCTCTGGTGTTTTTCGGTCGGGGGCTGAAATTAATTTGCAAGCATCACAGCAGCCATGCCTACGTCACTGCAAAGAACCAGCAAAATGTTAGGGCGTGAAGAGGCGTTTGTTTTGCAGAGGCCTGTTGCCAGCTGAAGACTGTTCCTGTTGGAGGTAATCTTCCCACCTCTGCTGCAGTGAGTCAGTGAGCATTTAACTACAGAGACTGAGACAGCCTGGCCTTTTGCTTGGCGAAGGGCTCTCCCAACACCTCCTACAAGCCGAGCTGTGAGACTGGCAACCAGCCGAGCTGGTGGCAACCAGCCGAGCTGGTGGCACCCGCCTGTAGCCTCCCTAGACCCATTTCACAGGTGGACAAAATGAATCTAAGGCCAAAAATTAGGTTCAGCTACAAAATCTAGATTAGAAGATGAGAGCCAGTGCATCTCCTCTCCATACTCCCTGTTCTATAGGGCATTTTCTCTGATCTTCAAGCCTTTGTAAAGCCCCTGCAAGCCAAGATTTTGGGTGTCTCTGGAGAGAAGCTGGTGAAAGCCAAGCATAAGATCTGAGCAGACTCCCCTCTACTTTCTTACACACAATCCCCAGCACTAACCCATGAAAAATGCCAAGTCTCCACACAAAGCGAGGAGCTTGCACATCCTTTTCAACAAGTTTTAATTACAAAAGCAGAGCAAAATGAGTCCTGACAGGGCTATGTGCATCTGGAAGAGGTGGGGAGCTGGATCTCCTTCTCCGGCATACTTGGGGGCTGCTTGCCAGGGGTTGTGCACACAGATCCCCCCTGCAGAGCCCACAAAAGTGCAGAGGGTGAGGGATAGCCAGAGCAGCTGGGAGAGGGGCATCAGGACCCTTTTAGGAAATGTGGTTCAACAGTGGTCTGCAAGGGAGAGAGAAGATGGAACATGGAGGAAGCAGAAAATTTTGGATGATGGCTGCTCTGCTGCCAGGCTCTTCCTGCGCCCCGGTCCCAAAACAGCACAGTAGGCACAGAGCAGAGCCATGATTTTGAGCCACATCCCTCGCTGGGCTGTCAAGTTTGGAGTTACGGCTGCATTGGTAGCTTTTTCCTGCAGTGGGGTTGCCAGGGCCAAGCTGTTCTCCACTGGGCTGGCTCGTAGGCAATGGTCTCAGGCACAGATCAGCAGAGGCCCAGCTCCTTTGTAACAGGGCTGGAGGGATTGCAGAAATACAGGCAGCTCCATGCCATCTGGGCTGTGAAACAGGACTGCCTTATCACCACGTCCTGCTTCAGAGATCCTCCAGGCTCACACACACCCTGGCTGTGTGGGAGATGGAGTATTCGGGATGTCAAGTTTCTCAGGCTTCTCACTCCTCCAGCCCAAGTCTCTCCACCAGAAGGCCCTTATTATTTGGGGAAGTTGCAAATCCGTGGTGAAAACTCTCCAATGACAACACAGTGGGAGGGAAGAGCCTCTAATAAAACAAGAAGATCCAACATATAATCTGAGGTGTTAATTTCAATTAAGGATGAGGTCCATTTCTCCTCATGTTTTACAGCTGCTGTGGCTCTCAGCTCCTATGAAGGGTGCAAATACATGGGAGAAGACTGAAAAGTCTGATGGGAAGAGAGGGTGAAATTGCACAACACATTCATCAATGAAGCACCCAGGGTCAGGGTTTATTTGAACAGGTCACTGGCTACGACCAAGAGGCCTATGGATCTTGCTCTGAGGAACAGAGTGAGTTAAAACACCACTGAACAAATCTTCCCACAGCATTTAACTCCTGCTTAGTCCTGTTTGGATTTGGCGAGTTAATGGCCTAATCACTTGTAACAAAATGGGCCATCTTAAGCACCAGGGAGAGTGGGAAATCATACTGTTTATCCTGCTGAGCTGGCACTTATCTGTATAAATAGGAGCAGGCTGGGTTACGAAGACATGCCCGAGTTGAAAATCAAGAGAAATAGGAGCTTAGTTCGTTCATTTACTCACACTTGTGAGCTAGAACAGAAAAGGTATCTATCTGCCCCTCAGTGACACATGGGTGCGCATGTGCCCAAAGATGTGTGCTGCACAGGTCACAGACCAGCTATCCACTCTCCTACAGGAGCCTGGGGAGCCTGAAGATACAAGGCATAGGTAGGCAAACAAATCCAAATACTGCAATTAAATCCCATGATTACTGTTCCTCCCTTTCATGCGCATCACCACTTGCAGGGCAGTTCATTTTTGCAACTCAACAGATTATCTGCCTGCCAATCCACTCTGACCCGGCTTAGGGAGAGGACTCAGGCAGGGGTCAGCAGTAACTGCATTTCCTCGTCCCACCAGACCCTTAAAGAAACAGGCACTGTTGAAGCATCCCTCCAACCCAGCATGCTTAAGAGCTTTCACCAAACATGTACTTCACATGCTTCAAAATGCAGATGACGTTTCCAGCTGCAGCCTGGAGAAGCCACAAACTCCTAACCAGTTTCTCAAAAGGCTGTATTTAGAGACCTCTATCACACTGAACACTTCTAGTAAGGAGCTGGGCATCTCCTGACCTTAGTGGGGAGGTCACCAACTCATCATCAGTATCTTCCTATGTCCTGAAGTTACCAACCCTTCAGATCTAGAGGTGCAACTATACTAGACTTGCTTCCTAGAGCTCCCAGAGTTGCCTCATCTGCTCACATCTGCAGCTGTGTGCTGTCAGCAAATGATTGTGCTCATTTATCTTTCTCTCTACCCCAGCTGCACAGTTGTCCTTTCCTCCACTAGTTCTGGTACTCACCTAACCCTTCTGAAGGGCTGATTTAGCTCATTCACTTAGCAAAAAGTTCATGCATGGATATGACAAGCACCTGAGCCTCATACAAGAGAAACAACAGGGGTGTTTGGCCATGTGAGTGGCAAAAGTGGGGCTGTCTTCACTTGGTGACAGTAAATTGGTGTAATCCATCTCACCAACTATCTCACCAACTGGTGTAGTCCAGCCTTAACCTACCTCTTCCAAAATCATCCAGCTCAGGAAATCAGTCAGTCAATCAATAGACAAATAATAAATAAATAAACAAATAAATAAATGTTGTTTGCATTATTAAGTTTAAACTCATATCAGTTGTCATGGAGGGAAGCTCAGGGTAGGAAGGAACTGTATAAGCAGCTATTTCGGGAGGTAAGGGGATGGGAGTACACAGAGCAGTGAGGATGATCATGACACGCAGACGGAGACAATAACCTCTTACTCTGGCTCAATTCTATCTGGAATAACATGTCTGCTCGCAGCCTGAGACCACAAAAGAAGAGCTAGAGGTATGAGTTTACCTGCCCCACGCATCAGTCATCACTCCTGGCCACACTCTGCTGCAGCACACCTCTGAGAAACCATTCCAACCATGCTGCATCTGTGGTTTTGACACTTGAATTTGTAATTGCAGGCTCAGCATTCACTCTTTGAAAGCCAGCCTGTTGTATCTAATTTCAAGTAGTGCCCTGACTAACAGTCATGAGCAAGGTGCCAGCTAAAGCTATGCAATGAGGCTATTATTATAGCTAGAGAACAAGAGGCATTGCAAGGAAAAGACCTTGGCAGCTCAGATGGAAGACTACAAAGATATGCATAGGTATATAATTGCACTTACTACTAACAGCCCAGCTTTACTGAACAGGCACTGGAGTGGCGGAGGCTTTGCAAGCAAATCAGACCTTTGTGAGTCTGACACGTTTGCAAGTTGGCACAGAAAACACACTCCTCTTTCCACTACATTTTTCCGCTTGTAAGTGTGATGCAGAAGAATCTCAGATCTCCACCACTAACTGATTAAAGGAGGGTGCAGAGGACAGTCCCCACCTCATTTGTGTATCAGTTAATTAGCACACAGGAGTTCACTGCTGCCAATAAAGGTTTTTCTTCAGTTTCTTTCCTTTGATTGGGGTCTCAAAAGCAGTCCTCAAAGATAGATGTCTTACCCTGAAAGAACTAAGGAAGTAGAGCCGCAGCTGCCCTCCATCACAGAGCAGCTGTTTGAGTGGGACTGGGGAACATAAGGGCAGCCTCTGCCTTGCTTGAATTTCCAGCCACTTGGATATTAAAGAAGGAAAAAAAAAGGAACCTTCCACCTATTTTGTAGTTGGCTGTGAAAAGCGAGCACCATCCTAACAGCGATCACAGCTTTAATGATACAGGATACCAAAGATCCTGAGTACATTTAGAAAGAACCAAGTGTGTGATTCAGTGGCTCTGGCAAAATTCCAGGTACACCATTCTGTCTACCCCACACACACACACTATCCTAGTGTCATCGGCTCGATAAGAGACTCCAAGTTATCTTGAAGCGCCACAGCACAACATGTGAAAGCAACTTCCTTCCAATCTCTAAACAAAGTGTTTTTGTGACTAATGCTTAGGTTTTATTTATATATTTATATATATGCCACTTCAGCTGGATGCACGTGGGCCCTGCTGCCTGGATGGACCCCTGCTGTTGTTAATGGATTTCTGTGCAAGAATGAAAGACTTCCCACACAGACAGGGTTCCTTGACAAGGGCCTAAATATAGCATAAACTCTGTGCAGATATAGGACTCGACATTTGTAAAGAACCCCAAGCTGTCTGAAAGGGCAACGCATCATACTGGTTACTCAGTCTAATTCCTGTTTTTCTCTCCAGCACTATACTTTCACCAACGTCACTGGAATGAAATCACTGAAAATAAGGTCTGAATATGCTGACTTTTTTTTTTTTTACCTAGTTGAAGCCGATAAACAGGTTTGAGTGTCCATCACTGACCTTAATGGCAGTGCTTATGCTTCTAAAATATGCAAGAGGTACCCAATTACATATGTGCATGCATGCCATGAAATGCAGGCTTAATATTAGCAAGGTAACATCTACAAGTTTGTGCCCCACAGTCATCTTAAGCTATGCAAGACACTACCAAGAAACAGTTCCCACACTGAATAGCTAATGTAATGTAAGTTTCAAGTGGATAGAGGACAGATTTGTCAGATACAGAAAACACCAAGAGACAATGAAGCAGTGGTCTGAGGGATAGGAGGCCTAGCTCGTCAGCTGCTTAATGTTAACATGACGCACGAACCTAGAAAGTTGATGTCTTCAGAGGGATAACTGTCCCACCCTACACAAGGTGTGTATAGCCATATGCAGTAAATCAAACAACAGAGGAGCAATGTTGCTTAATGGCAAGTGCCACCTGCTAAATCAGAGAAAATCCAGGTGGGCATGGCCAGAGCTCCAAGAAGAACTACAGCTGCACAAACAGTTGGCCAGGTGGAGCCTGCAAGGTCTCTGCGAATCTCAGGAAGATAATGCAACCGTGCTGCAAATGTTTTGGAAACAGCGTTCATTCTTTTTTCTGTTCACTCAGCAGGGATTACAGGCGTAGTAACTTCATCTATCATTTTCACAAGGAGATAAGGGCAAGGAAGGTGTAGGGCAGATAAAGCATCTCTCCTTTCCCCGCCCTCTCACTTCCTCCAGTGCAAACTTAAAAGCCACAACTACGCAGCTCACGTGAGCACCTCTTATCTAGTTAACACAAGGTAGGAGACTGTATAATTAGTTTATTGCTTCCTGCAGCTGTACCACCTGAAGCTCTTATCTATCTCATCAAATATTGTAAATGGCTATAAAGATGGACAGACGTGGTCCAGCCTTGCTGAAAGGGATCTCTAAAACACATGTAACCACCACAGGGGTCTCTGTAGTCAGAGGCATTTTGCTGCCACCTTTCAGAGGCCACAAGATCCAACATCCAATGAGGACATAAACAGTCTGTTACAAAAAAAAAAAAAACCAAAAACATTTTTGTCTAGTTTATTCCTTATCTCACAGACCAAGGTTTGGAATGCATTCACTTCACATTTACTTCAGGAACATTTTGCAGAAGCACATCCCAGGCCGCAGACTAACCTCACCTGGTCGGACAAATATTTTACTCATTGCACTGCCTAGAGGAAACAGAGACCTGCAATGTACATTAGGACCATAACTTTACCTAATTTTCAATCCCCTAATTAAACAATTCCTAAACTATATAGTTCACAAAGAGAAGGGCTCTAGAGGGAGATGCTGCTAATCAAAGTTTCCTACCTGGATCTGTGCCCTGACGTAATTTGAATAAACTAACATCTTCCCTGGTCTCTTAGAGGGGAGGGTGCTTTGCGTTGGAGAAGGTGACTCTGTACATCTCAAATTTCTGATTTCTGAGAATGTCAGTTCTAGAAAAGGCCACTGAAACCCATGACGTAATTACATACAATACAAGTGTAAATTATTATAAATGCAAATTATGATTAGGTCTCTAACTGCTCATTGGAAAACCTCTAAAACTTCCACAGTGACAATAAAAAGCATGTGGTGAACAGCATTTTAAAAAAAACGGGCTATGTTCTCTTGAACAGCGCTTTGTTTATACGTGATTTTGTTGCATCCCATCCCCAGAGGCTTTTCTTTGAGAGTGAGGAACACGCAGTGTATGAGCCGCTCACAATATTTACTGAGAGAGTCTGGTAGCAATCAAGTAACCTATATGTCTGTTTCTCATTATTAAATATTCCAAACTTTTATTGAGATTATTAGAACCTATTTAATGGCTCATTGAACTTAGAAACTATACAATTTTCCTATTAGCCATTTCCATCTAAATATTTATGATAGCAGTTCATATGAGAAATAACAAAAGACAGCAAAAAATGAGGAAAAGGGAGGCATTTCCTCAGCTGCCTGGGAGCAAGATCTCTCTGTAACTAGCATAAACCACTGGTGCAACTTAAAGGAAGCTAACTGAGACAAACAAAGCAAATCTGTTGATGATGAAAGGAGAACTTCGCCCTGTCTTTAAGGGAGTCCGCATAAATTTGGATATAAGGCTCTTTTCCATGATTAAAGAGAATATTTATAACTACTCATTTCATTTCTTTTGGGTGTGCTAAGAAGCCTTCCAGTCAAATCACTACCTAGTATAAACAGATTTCTCTATTTCTAACTAGAATTTAAGCCAAAATTCCAACACATTTTCCACCTGAATAGTCAGAGTATCCAAGAGTAAAAGCGTAGCAGTGGAGGAGGAAAAAAAATCATTACAGTTTCTTCTTTAGATGGGGTGTTGATGGAAGGCCAGAAGAGCCCCCCAAAATAAAGATTTGTTTTAAGGAAGACGTATTCATGAGAACTTGGGAATAAATTGATGCAATCTGTATCTTCAGATCCTCTAAAGCCTCTATATTTTTAGATACTCCTGCGTCTGAGCTACCAACAGAGCAGAAATGTAGAAGACAGGACTGTTCCATTTATCTGATTATGAGAAAATACAGTCCTGCTGCCAGAAACCTTTAATTCAGGTTATTTGGGCTCAATTCTTTGTACCAGTGCAAGCAAAATCAATGCAGGGCAACACCTTTGATGAACATGAAGAAGACACAGGCTGTCAGGGTGGATGCCCACCATGTCAATTCTGCTTTATGTGTGTCCCATGAAAACAGATGTATTCAAGTGCAGTTGCATTAACATAGCACTGAGCACGAGTTAAAATGCCTTGTCACTAGGTGGGAATTATTGGCCAATATTATCCAATATCTAATATTATCCAATATTATCTAATATTACGATGCACAGCTTCTAGACAGGATCTGGCTTGCACCCAGCCAGCTGCAGTACTGGGAACAAGAACATGAAAACTCTCTGACCCATCAACAAAGAAACACTGACATTCAAGGGCATAATCTTCAAAATTGCTGCCTCGTACAAACACCTCTAGTTTTCAGCTTAAGGTTGTGTAGGCTCTTAATGTTCTGCTTGAGGGTTCTGTAGGAATATTGCACAATACCAAAAAGAGTGAAACGTGGCATCTAGCTCACTCCTAAATCTGATCAGGAATGTCAAAAACTGGCTGTTTTTCTTTTGGGAAAAGGGAAAAGGTGATAGAGCTATGTACAACCTGCCACTGTCAGAGAGATGAATCAACAGCCCAAAATGATAGGAGGTTCAGTGTTTTATGGCTTTTCCTTTGCTCCGAGGATAAAAGACTTGAGCAGGACAGAGAGTAATTCCACCCAGACTGCTGTGAAAGCTGGTGTGGGACTGGTTATGTGCAATATACATAGGTATGACTTGGAATCTAAATATAGGAGTGACAAATCACTAAGCCTGGGAATTCCCCATTGATGTTGCAGTTGTGATGCTGAAAAAGAGCATGGCTCCAGCTAAATTAGGTCGTGAGATATTAGGACCTTTCTCTTTACGTTCCCTCTTCATAAGGAAATAAAATAACACAGAACCTATAGATAATAGGATTACCAAGCCAGTATTTCGAAACACATATAATGGAAGAACTGAAGTCATATAAGTGCCTCCTAATACCATCCACATATATACATGCAAAGGACACTCCTTTTCGAGGAATTTTAATCTCCAAAATCAGTTCTGAGGAATCTTGTCATGGCAATGCAAGAAGTAACAAACCTCAAACTGTCTTCTCCTCCATTCTGGTTGAATTTGCTGCTCCCAGAGTAAAACCACAGGAAAAACCACCTATTTTCATGCAAAACATAGTGTCCTTGGTGGAGCTTCTCTAAGTCAAAATGCTAAGCCTTGCAGAAAAACAGCAGGGCATGAGAACTTTTTCACTTCTGTTGACTTTTGCTAAGGTAGGAAGGTGTAGAGATGTCTGGTAGCAGGCAGAAGGATAAGGGACTCTCGGATAAGCAATGACATAAGTGCACTTCTCTGTGAGTGCCCCAAGTGAGTAAGATAGCAGGCATGAGGAAATCTGATCTTTTCAGACAGGAACCTCAGGCAGGGGAGTGTGAACTTGTGACCAAGCTAATGTGCAGTGTCCTTGACCTACACTGTCCATTAATATTGCCAGCTAAAGGACATCAGTAATTAGTTGCTTACAAAACCCAAAATTAATGTCTGCATCCATAGAGCAGGGGATGAAAGAAACTCATCTCACTTCCCCACTTGCCCCCAGCTGCCTGGTATCACAGGGCAGCATGCTGCGGTGCGTGGCAGTACCCCAGCTGAGCGCACACCACACCAGCTCTTCCTCCCATGGGCAAGGCTTCCAGGGTCTGCACTGTGGGAGCGCAGGGGTTTCAGGCTTGAGTGTGGAACTTGATCCATGTTCAAAAGGAAACATATAGATCCTGAGCAGACCTCAGAAGAAGGTCTGTAACATCAGAAAACAAAACCCCTCTCTATAGAACAAACTTCTACACCCAAAAATCTCAATTACACATCAAGATGACACCACACTAACTCAGGATAGGGCCTGTTTCCGTAACGCTTCCCTCCTTCAGTGCATGTGCTGTCTAATTGCCCTTCTTCTCAATCAACTCAATAAAGAAGAATATGTCATCACCCACTTTCTTTTTAAACTACAGCAAAGCTGAGGCAAGAACATGATCTTCCCATTTTTGTCTATGACATACAACCAGGTTGAACGATAAACTACAGTATAAATAAAAGCAGGGAATCATAAGCAGCATACTGAATAACTACAAAAGAGTATTGGGTTTCAATCTATCCTTTTATCAGATAGTAAATTAGATATAAAGCCATTTAGTTGAAAGATAATAAGGTTTATGCAGCTAATAAGTCAATCTTGTAAGGAATATTGCTGACTTCATTGTCTGTGTTAAGCCAATCTCTACTTGTTAAACCTCTGACCCTCCCCTGGGTCTCATTCTGTATCCTATGAAGAGTGACTGGACTTTAAAGTAGCTCCTCCTCTCCAGTACATTTTGAAAATAGAGAGAGGTAGCATAGCAAAACACAAGAACATTAGAGTAGCCACACTAGGTCAGACCAAAAGTTTATCTTGTCCTGGATCCTGTTCCTGGCAGGTACTGAGAACAGGCAGAAAGAAAAAGAGCAAAGAACAAATTGAGCATATGTGAATACCTTCACAGAGTAGCCCTGCAGCCTGGAGATTTTTCTGTCAGAAATTTCTAGACTAAAAACTGTCATACATTGTTCAGAACTGGCCTGCTTCAGCACTTCTGCTCTTCACATCTTCATTATGATCGTACTGCCCTGCCATGCTCCCCGCTGTCTCTGCTCAGTCCCATATGCTCATATGACAGACAACAGAAAACTGACCATCTAGCTAGGTGAGAGGATAGAGATGAGAAGGCAGCCAGGATCTCTGGGAGACCTAGGAGGAGAACCACATCTCCTGACTCCGAGCCCCATGACAGCACAGTCCTGCCCAGCGCCCTCATTCTCTCCATGATTTTGCAGAAGCTGGTCAGCCAACACGTGCTTCCCCTCATTGTCTCTTCTCAAGTCTCTCGGCTACTTGACACCTTCAAGACAAACATGATAAATCTTTGCTAACACGTTCAGTGAGTAGTGCTTATTCCTTGTACAGTTCCACTGAAATCTAGGCAAAGCATTATCAACATTGAAGGAATTTCCCCTTCTGCTAGCTGAGTGCAGGAACAGAGGCAGCCTGGTTTTGCTACAAGAGATTGATTTATCCACACCTACCATTCATGGCTTTCTGGGCATAGAAAGAGAAGAGGAAAACTCCACATCTGTCACAAGAGACCCAGAGATAATTTGCAGCAGTCTTGTATGAACACCAAAGCACTCAGTGCTGCAGCAGAGAAACAGGGGACAGCAGACAACAGAAGTGCCTGAAGCCCTCCAAACACCTCATTCTATGACATACACCTGTGCAGGGTTGTATATGTGTGTGTCCAAAATTAGAACAGTGACCACAGGTTAAACTCTTGCATTTTTGCCCATATCGCAGTTTGATATTCAAGTCATGGTTCTTTCAGGCACTTTCCCTCTCCGGTGGGTTTGGAAATTGTGCATCATGCCATGGTAGTGTTCCTTGGCAAGTCTGATCAAACAGTACCCTGGTTTCAAATGTGGCAGGCTTTCAAATGAAATATTGACTTTGAGAATTTGGGAGCTATACATTACACCTGGAAATCAGAAAGTACCTTCTCCGACCACTTTTCCAGCTCTTTCTTTTGAAGGGAGTGGCAGATTTTTCCAGGTGTCTTATGGTTACCCGTATTAGAAATGCCATGGTCAATGCAACTTCTGTTAGATTTTATTTCTCACTCTTTTTTGCTTTTCTAGAACATGCTACATAGCTCCTAATGTAAAAAAAAAGAAAAAAAAAACAAGAAGAAATAATAATAACAACAATAATAATAATGAATTTGATAACAAAATACCTGGCACACGTTGCCCAGAGAAGTTGTGGATGCTCCCTCCCTGGAAATGCTCAAGGCCAGGCTGGATGGGCCTTTGATCAACCTGGTCTATTGGAAGGTGTCCCTGCCCACGGCAGGGGAGTGGGTCTAGGTGATCTTTAAGGTCCTTTCCAACCCAAACCATTTATGATTCTATGATAACACAGCATCATATGAGACAAAACTCTGGAAATTGTGGGAAATGTGATATGGCAGTGATAGTCATTGCATAACACTTCAGTGTACAGCAGAGAGCACTGTATGTATCTCTGTTAGATTCAGTTTTCTTGCTGCCATTGAGAAAAGTTTGCTTAATAGTATCAGTTAAAATCTCAACCTTTGAAATCACTATTTTCACCTGCAGAAGAAGAACAGGAGGCAGATCAGTGCATTTCAGGATACAGCTTAAGTGAGGAACATGTATATGAGTTCTCTGGGATTTAATTTTTAGTGATGTCAAAACTCTCAGAAAGATAAAGAAACAAAGGAAAAATATGTATATCTGCAAATGAGTTCCATCTTTTCAGTTGACAAGCACTGGAATTAAAAATAAATACAGGAAGGCAAACCAGAAAAGGACGCACACCCATTCATTCCTACCTCTTCACAAAAACCGACCATAAGAGAAAAGAATATTACACACAGGAGACAGCTTCTCCCTCTGAGCAGGCTGGCTATGATGAGAAATGCCACAGTGCCATTCGCCTCGGTGACAAGTGTGCCCAGATTCCTCTTGCAGTTGTCGTTGTTGGTAAAAAGGGACCCTATAGCACATACGGTACCCTGGAATGTCATTATGTTATTACTAACACTTATTTGTACTGGGGTATCTTCCCAAAGGTCTCCCTTTCCAAGCCAAGGACTTCACTGTGTTTGGCATAGTAGAGAGAGAAAAATCTACCCTCAAAGAGCTGACACTTTAAACAGAAGGTAGTAGCAGTAGCGATAACTCAAATCAAAATTCCAGAGATATTTCGTTTCTTCATGTCCTCAAATCACTTAACTATGAGTAGGACAGAACTGAGGAAAAAAAATGCTCAGAGATATATTATACATAATTTATTATGTAATTAAATGTTTCTGTGTCAGCTATCCTTAGATGTGGGTCTTCCAACAACCACTAAAAACAGGAGTCTACTGTAAAAACAAACAGGCAAAAGCAAATANCCTTTCCAACCCAAACCATTTATGATTCTATGATAACACAGCATCATATGAGACAAAACTCTGGAAATTGTGGGAAATGTGATATGGCAGTGATAGTCATTGCATAACACTTCAGTGTACAGCAGAGAGCACTGTATGTATCTCTGTTAGATTCAGTTTTCTTGCTGCCATTGAGAAAAGTTTGCTTAATAGTATCAGTTAAAATCTCAACCTTTGAAATCACTATTTTCACCTGCAGAAGAAGAACAGGAGGCAGATCAGTGCATTTCAGGATACAGCTTAAGTGAGGAACATGTATATGAGTTCTCTGGGATTTAATTTTTAGTGATGTCAAAACTCTCAGAAAGATAAAGAAACAAAGGAAAAATATGTATATCTGCAAATGAGTTCCATCTTTTCAGTTGACAAGCACTGGAATTAAAAATAAATACAGGAAGGCAAACCAGAAAAGGACGCACACCCATTCATTCCTACCTCTTCACAAAAACCGACCATAAGAGAAAAGAATATTACACACAGGAGACAGCTTCTCCCTCTGAGCAGGCTGGCTATGATGAGAAATGCCACAGTGCCATTCGCCTCGGTGACAAGTGTGCCCAGATTCCTCTTGCAGTTGTCGTTGTTGGTAAAAAGGGACCCTATAGCACATACGGTACCCTGGAATGTCATTATGTTATTACTAACACTTATTTGTACTGGGGTATCTTCCCAAAGGTCTCCCTTTCCAAGCCAAGGACTTCACTGTGTTTGGCATAGTAGAGAGAGAAAAATCTACCCTCAAAGAGCTGACACTTTAAACAGAAGGTAGTAGCAGTAGCGATAACTCAAATCAAAATTCCAGAGATATTTCGTTTCTTCATGTCCTCAAATCACTTAACTATGAGTAGGACAGAACTGAGGAAAAAAAATGCTCAGAGATATATTATACATAATTTATTATGTAATTAAATGTTTCTGTGTCAGCTATCCTTAGATGTGGGTCTTCCAACAACCACTAAAAACAGGAGTCTACTGTAAAAACAAACAGGCAAAAGCAAATAAAGGCTCTAATCTGCGCTAATACAATCACTGAAATTAGTCGCATTTTTCATTTCATTTTGTTGGTTTAGATTCATTTTTGGAGCTAAATTGACCATGAATGATGAAGATATTGTAATTTCATTTCATACCAGATGTAATTGGGCCAATGGGGCATCATTTTGTATGTCACTGTAAACAGCACTGCAGAAATGAAAGCATAGGAGGGGACTGGGATTTTTAAACTTGAGAAGATGCTGAGCTGAGAAGTACATGTCTATATCAATCCTGGAGCTCGAGAGAGGGTCATGTCCAGCGCGACTTTTCATGCGCATCACTAATACAGGCTCCTTAGTACTCACTGGATAAAATCTATTCAAACGCATTAACTGCCCCAATGCTTTTATTTAAGCTCAGACATGGACAAAGTAAAAGGTTCACTCTGTCCTCTGGGCAAAGGGGGACAGGGAATAACATCATCTAATCACACTGCTGTTCCTGGGGATCAGGCAGTTCCGCTGCTTGAGAAAATGCAGCATCTCTACTGAAAATTCAGAGAGGTTTAAATGGACGGTCTGAAAGGTGTAGTGTGCAGTATTTTATACTGAAACATTATTTGATCCAGCTTAAATTGAGATGGATTATTTGTAATTCCTCCTTTTCTCTACAGTTTCCTCACCTGAGTAACAGCTGACTTGTGGCAGCCGTGTCATTAAGATTACAAGAGTGAATGAAAACATATCACAGTAGTGAGAGACTCCAGCCAGACTGCATCTGCCAGAACTAAAACTCAGCTGCTTTTTTTTTTTTTTTTAAGATTTGTAATGTGTGAGTGACATGCTGAGAGCCAACAGCTCGGATTTTATGTGAGGTATTGATTAAGCCTTCATTGTTCATCCTCCATGGTCTAAAAGCCAAAACACGTCCAATGGCTCTGAATATGGTTCTTTTCTCTTTCACCAACGAACACGCTTGCTGCAGTACAGTTTCCTGGAGCCAGTTCTCCCCACCCATGGAAATCCTCACCTGCTTTGCCAAGTTCTCTCCACAAGGGTAACCTCAGCTCCACGGCCTTCTCAGCAGTCAACACCAGCAAGCAAGGACAATTAAATCCCATAAATCCCATCCAGCATTTTACTTTCCTTCCTTTCATGCCCACACATCCCATTTCCAGACATCAGAAAAGGTCCTTCATGACATATGGTGTGGTAAACAGTAAGTGACTCACCATGCACCTTCTGCACCAATTTGTTTCAGAAAATGAGCAGGCTTAGCATTAGTAGCACTGTATTTTAAAGCCATGTACCTCACATTAGACATCTGAATAGATGGGTTGATTCTCAGGCTTTCTGAGCACCAATTTCCCATCAGCAGGTTATATTTTTGTAATATACTATTCGCAGAGTAGATGTCCCAGATAACTAATCCTCAGTAAACTACAAAGAGGAGCATGAATCACAGACAAATCTCTTACCAATGTTTTTTTAGCTAGTCACAAACATGTGTCTTTAAAACTGAATTTCTATTTTCGCCTTGTCTTTAGGGTGAAGTCTGGCTGCATTTTTAATCCTTTTTTTTCCTAGCATTTGTTTATCGTTCTATAAACTCTTATTGTCTTGGATGTGGTATGAATTTGGGAGCCTTCCTTTGCAGTCATGGGTTACAACAGAGTTACACTAAAGACTAAACTTAGCAAACTGTCACCACTAACATCCCAGATATGACTTTGAATAAAAGAACTGATTGCACGAATGTTAGTACGAGAAATTTAATTTAGGCTATTGGGATTACAAAATTTATTGAACAACCAGCCACAACATCAGTAGGAACTTGTATTTACCCCTGAGAATTTCAAAACACAGACTTTCTTCAGCCTCTACGGGACCACAGTGTTTCCAGTAACTTAAAATATAATACTGCGTAAGAATATTCTGGGCATTATGAGAGGGACTTTTGAGGTACTGGGATCTTCAAGCCCTACGTAATCCAGCAAAGAATGTGGAATTACGAAGGAAAGATAGTGGTAATGCCCTCTTAAGCAAACTGCATTGCGATCTGTTGATGAAAAGCACTGGACAAGAGTGAGGTACCATCTATGCCAACGCTCAAATCAGACAGCCCAGTGTACAATCTGTTTATTTTTATGTGAAGTCTATTAGACTGTCAAAAGGACTCTTCATCATCTGTAATAAATATTCATCTTATGGATCATGCACTTGAGCTGCATGAATGATGTGATCAGAGCACAGAAATGAATGAGAAACTCGTAAGACGAATGTCACCTTTCAATGTTGTTGTTGCCGATAAATTGGAGATGGATATAAACAAAGTCAATTATTTCATGCAAGTGTTCCTTGACTCAACATAAGTTGTTCCTTATGCCTAGACTAAAATCCTAAACTTCATCATTTACCTTTCATCAGATAATGGCAAGAAGAAACAGTATGAAGTGCCACTAACTGAGGATAATTACGTACAGTAACACACAAAGTTTATCACATGTATTTTCACAGAAGCAAAGGTCACATGCTATGGTCTAGAACAAAACCTTACCTGTGCTTACTAAGTAACTCCATTAACTACAAAAAGATATATTTTTATTATTCACTAGCAGAGAATGTGGCACATAATCTGAAATTCCACATGTAGTTATCACCGAGCAATTACTCTGAAGCATAGCAAAATACAATTTTTATGACTGAGGTCTCGTAAAGGAAAATAAATTTAAAAGAATCTTTAACTTTACTGATTTTTTTTTTAATGCAGATTTTGGATTTGCTAGTTTTGAGTATATGAACATATGTTCTACTTTTTTTATTGTTATCCTTAATTTTCTTAGGGAAGGAAATATTTTTCCTGGAATAGCCTTTTATTTGGTTTTAAACTGTACAACTAGTCCACTAATATGCAACAACTGCTTTACATGAGCAAAATAAAGAACAGTAGACACAAGAACTGCAATTTGTAATATGCCCAAAGAGGCAAAGTTACACAGTCAGGGAGGCCCTGTTTCCTATGCTCTGTCATCTGCAAATAAAACACAACAGAAGGAAATTGTCTTGAAGAAGCAGTTTTAAGATTCAATAACTTGTGAGTGTTAATTCTGAAAATGTGTTTTATGCTAACAGGAAGCCACGAATGGCAGTGTTCTAGCGTTGTCGCTTCCATTGCAAGTCATTGGGTTTAAAAGTTAAGTGTAACCATTCCAGTCATAATCTGGATTCTTTTCTTTTTCAACTACAAGTCTGGTGTCATTTTAACATTAAAACCCAAACAGTATCTGAAGGCTCAGTCGTATGACCAAATACAATCACGTTGTGGCTGTTTAGCAACTTAACTGTGACTGCCTTCCTGCCCAAGCAAAGATAACCACCTATACATCACACTTGTTCCACACAGCCCCAGTCACGAGGCTATACACATTAATTCATCTCAGGTAAGGCAGTTCAATTTACTTCATCTCACAGCCGAGGCAGCATAAAAACAGGGCACAGTCACTCGTTCCCAGCTTCAGCTCCATGCTTGCCCATACACCCAAATATTTCTCTCTCATACTGTCCAACAGCATAGCCCAAAAATCCACCAAAGCCAACTATATCACTTGCATGAACAAGGGTTTGGGCTTTGAATTTTGTTTGTTTTCTAAGCATGCAAGGAGCCCATTCTGCCAACACTTATTGACTCCAGCAGTAAATTTGTTGGATGTGTTTCCTTGGGGGCTGCAGCTCACCACTCCATTAACAAGTGTTTGTGAGATCGGACACTAGGTTTTCCGACTCGTGCCTCCACACCAAGAGATGTCTAGCCTCTCCTGCAGTTTTACTTAATTGTGGGTTAATGAAATATAGGAGGATAACAGAGATGCTGTTCTCTTGAAAGACACTGCATCTGAAATTTGGCAGGCTGCAGTACATTATACCGCCAAACATAGGGTCATAATGTCTAAATAGATCATACATAGAAAATAGTTACCAAAAAGTGAGTATAGTCAGCATTTGTCATAAATAATAGCTAATAAATAGTGAAAATATTACATTCTAAGATATAGGATCCTATGTCTTCCATTATTTAGTAATTTATTATATGAAATCCATTGACCTTTCCAAGCTTTCCTTTTTCCCTTTCTTTTCAGGTGAAGCAAGAGCATTAATTATGCTTTAGCTTTTTTTATTGAGCAACATTAACATACAAATAGGCCATCAATAAGCAATTACAATCTCCATCTGAGAAGAGAGCTACAACATTAAGTGTGGCTACTCACACATACACACAGGTCCTTTTAAAAAAAAACCACAAAGCAACTCACAATTGAATAAAACAGGAATGCACAGGCAAAACAGACAATGATAGATGGATAAATATCAGGCTAGCTCTCAGGCAGGGAATTCCAAAAGGTCCTTCTTATTCATCAGCCAAATATAAGTCTATCAAAATAACCCTAGTTTTCCCCAGACTGCCCTGCCAATGACTCCAGAGATTAAAAATCCGTTCAGATCTCATGCTGGTAACATTTATGAATTTTACTCAAGTGGAAACTATCAATTGTGTCAAATGGTACTGACTTATGTCTTAAGCAACATTTGACTTACTGCCAGTGAAACACTAAATCTGCTTGCTTCTTTTTTATAGTGGGGAAACTATATGGGAGAAAGGGTTATTTGTTGCATTTATCATTGTAAGAGTACGTTTACGCTTAAGAGAAATAATAAAACAATCGCCATAATATTTTTTTCCTGTGAGTACAATACATTGCTGTTGTGTCTTTCCTTTAAGACCTGGTTTAAACCTGAACCTACATTGATTTAACTAAAAATGTTATTTTAAACCTTTTTAGTTGAATCAGATTCAATTCATATGGATGCCCTAAAATTGACTTCAAATGCAAATAGAAGGTAAATTAACTTTAAAGTGTCCACACGAGATGTTTCCAGATGTTTACCTAATATTTAAATCCATTTAATCTTAACATCAGTTATGTCCAAACATATGGTCAATCAGTCAGTGCAGTTAGAGAAGTCATTGACCCTCTGCTGAAACGCAGTAAATAACCAGATGCTGGTTCACAGACCATTGTGGAAAATGTAAATAGCTTACTTTAAATCCATCTTTGGTTGAAGGATGACCTCTTACACTGCCATGCCTTGATCCATTGCAAGCTTCTTGTCTGAAGCCTTTTATGCATATTCTGTTGAGGAATGCATGCTCTATGGAAAAATATTGAGCGAGCACCTTGAATTAATGAAGTCAAAGCCTACTGAAGAGGAACCTGTTTACAGCTTTTGTGTGAGTTATCTTGACCTCGTGCCCTGTTTTCTCCATCAAAATGATAAATAAATCTTTGAAAACTACACAACACTGATTGTCTAGAGGGTCTTTTATTTTAGGGCTTTAGCAGACAAGTTGTGCCAAATCCTGCCCCACCAGCTGTGGAGATAATCCCCTCAGCCGTCCGCCTTGCCTACCAGCAGCAAATAGCATCTCCAGCAAAGACACAGGCGTTCCCTCAGCACAGTCTTGAGTGATGTGGCAAGATACTGCTCTTCTGCTCTGCCCAGCTCCTTGCTAAAGTGTCAGAGGAGGACTCTGCCTGATTCTTCTGCCTTCAACCCTGATCCGTGCATTCCTGAATCCAGTTCCTGCCTGCTGCTGAGTACAGTCCGGGACTTTCCTGGGGTGTGCCCTGCAGTGTCCGGGTGACGTATTCGTCACTGGGGAGGGGGGAGTTTGATGTTGGTTTTGTATGTATTTGCATATATATTTCATTATTGTTCTTATTATAATACCTTATTATTGTAGTTAGATTAAAGCTGTTTTAACTTTTCCAACCTGTAAGTCTCTCCCTTTTCTCTTTTTCCCCCCTTTTTGGGGAGCGAGGGAATTAACAAAGAGCATCTGTTTGTTTAATAGCCAGCCAGCTTTAAACCATGACACCTGTGAAGGTGTCAGCTGCCCAGGAGGAGTCAAAGGGGTTCATTAACAACAACTTCTCCCTTAATGCAATTTAACAACTCCTCCTCTCCAGGTTTCCTTCAGTGCAGGTAAGATAGGAGCTGCTCGAGTCCTAGCTGCTGTCAGATGATTTCTATGGTTTTAAGATACAGTGTGACATGCCTTGACAGTGACAATTATGTTTTAATTTCACTATTCTCTTCAATATTTGTAAGATCTCAATTTTATCCTCTGTCATTTTAGTGCTTTACTACTGAAAGCATGCATGACATTTCCTGATGACTTTTTCTGGTGGTGCTAGAACATGAGCTTACGATACTGCCAAGGACCATAGAGAAAAAAATTTCCATAGGCTGATACCAACATTGCAAAAGAGTGTGAAAAAGACTAGAGGGCAAATGCTCAAAGGAGCAGGGTGCAGTCCTATGAGATGGAGTGAGCACACCTAACAACTGATGAGTTTGGTGTTCAGGTGGAACTTCCTGTGCTCTAGTTTGTGCCCATTGCGCCTTGTCCTGTCGCTGAGCACCACTGAAAAGAGCCTGGCCCCATCCTTGTCAACACCATGTTGACAGTGTGGTTCTCTGGAGCCTGGGTCTCTTCAGCCTGGAGAAGAGAAGACTGAGAGGACATCTCATCAATGCTCATAAATACTAAAGGGTGGGTGTCAAGAGGATGGGGCCAGGCTCTTTTCAGTGGTGCCCAGCGACAGGACAAGGGGCAATGGGCACAAACTGGAGCACAGGCAGTTCCACCTGAACACGAGGAAGAACTTCTTTACTGTGAGGGTGACAGAGCCCTGGCACAGGCTGCCCAGGGAGGTTGTGGAGTCTCCTTCTCTAGAGATATTCAAACCCGCCTGGACGCGTTCCTGTGCAACCTGCTCTAGGGGCACCTGCTTTAGCAGGGGGTTGGACTGGATTATCTCCAGAGGTCCCTTCCAACCCCTGCCATTCTGTGATTCTAAGGTGGTAGGACATTTCCAGTCATTCTCAGAGTTTGCTGACCCATTTGCAGGATCCTTACTCCTTTGATTCTTTGAGTGCCCAAGTGGCATTGTCCAAGGAGTTCTACAGACAGGACAATCTGGTATTGCGAAGTAACACTTATTATACAGACTTCCCCTCTAGTTATCTTCAGCCTTTTGGAAAATAACTGGAGAATAAGGCTGTAAAAAGACAAAAGGATCTCAAACTCTCTATAATGAGAGGCAGCAATAGAGAATTGTTCTTTGATGTACTATTCCATAAGATTATTAATAATGTGCTAACAGATTATTTCTCAATAATTAAAAGCGCAAGACTTAGAATAAGGAAGGGGACTTTTCAAGTCCGTCTCTCCAACGTCATAATTTGGATATCTGGACACTAAATCTGAATGTTGCAACTTAAAATGTGAAAACTTATTTTTAAATTTTGTTATTTTTTTAGCTTAAAAATAAATGTATTTCTTTGAATCTTCTCTATTTAAAATAGAAAACATAATCAAAATGAGCATTTTCAAGAAATAGAAAGTTTTACGAATTCTAACTTGGCAGGAAATCTTTTTTCAGAAAATGTGAGCTCTCACTCTAATTAGATTTCTAGCACTCTCCTTATAACACTGCACAAGCATATGCCAAGGCAAAGTTTTTAAAGGTAATTATATTGCAACTCATTTTCAAGATATTTCAAATCAGCAGCCCAGCCAAAAGACGTCCATTCCAATTGTTCTCTGATTTTAGGATTGCCGAACGTTCACACTTAATCATAAACACAGACTGTAGAACCACAGATGTTATTAAAATGGAGATAAGATTAATCTTAATTAACTGGTTGTACATCTGTAAACAAATAAACTAATCACATCTCCCTGAATTGCAAGGGACAGCTTTGCATCAACCTGAGAAGAGGAGGTTTTTTTATTTCTTACTGATTACAAATTACAGTAATAGAAGTTGTGCAGTATGAAAACAACAGGTTTTTAACAGCTTCTTAAAATTTATCTCTGATTTTAAATTGAGAAGGAGGGGAGTGAATGCACATTCTTATGCTTGTCTTCCTATAACTGAGACGGGAGTTGGGCTAGTAAGTGAGAAATCATTTAGTTATGGTGTTCTGTGTGGCAAATCCATCACTGGGGCAACTCCACTAACTTCTTTAATGTTACTGCCATTTCTCTGAGAAATAAAGTAAAACGGAAAAGTTGAGATCACAGCTCTGGTTCTGCCTTGGCTTTGCTGATGACCACTTTCAGATATCTCCATCATTATTTTGTTGCAGTTGGTAAATTCTGACATGATCTATGCCAGTGGTTCAAAATCTTCACAGTCTTCAATAAATGTCTACATATTACACCTCTGTAAATACAGAATTCCACATCAGTGTTACTGGCAGGGTATCCCAGGATTATTTCAATTACATTTTTATACTTCTTATTGCTAAGTCAGTAGGGGGGAAATCCTTTTAATTTACTTTTAAGTTGATTAAAACTTACTGGTTCTGTGATGTCTCAGCAACTCCACTGAAGTCACCAATTTATTTTACACAAGCCACTGAAAAAACCAGCTGATGATGTGAATTTCTGGGTCTCTTGCTTTGGCTGCATTCATTTGACCAAGTTGAGGCAAGAGGTTATGACCTGTTATTGCTCATACTCACACAAGTGAAGAACTGGAAGTGTGGATTTTGTCTGATTAATCCAACGGTATTTCTGAAATGACTAATGGCTACTTTTGATAATACCAGATCATTTTTCATCCTGTTGTCTCCAGTGTAGGAAAAAATGTGGCCATTTGTAGATGCAACGGAATGCCATTTAGCCTAGAAGTGTTTTCACTGTGACGAAGCTAAACTGCTTTGGTAGAAGAGATCAAATAACTCCCTCAAAAACAGTTTTGAGTGCAAAATTGTGTTTTAAAAGAATTAATTTCAGTTTCTGATTTATTTACTAAATGTTGATTTTTTAAAAACAAAATTGTAAAATAAAATTATTCCTTTGGTTTTGTTTTGAGAGGGCAATAGAGGAAGACTTTTACTGAGAACTTAACATTCCAACAGAAATTTTACAGTCTTTATTTCACCAAACAGAAAAACTTTATATGATCTCCATTTTTAATTCCTCATGCTGTGTCTTTGAATGTGCAGTAAAGGTCTGCACGGTGGCATTCAGATATTCCTTAAAATATCAAAATATTGATATAATAGTTTTTCCCAGAAAAAACAAGTACTAGCCAAATGTTAACTAAAATATTGATACAAGATTAGAGAGCAGAGAATATTTGTATTTGTTATAAAATTTAAGGTTCTAATCTAACATGAATAATTTCAATGAGGATTTTGTAATTGCTGAAGTGAAAGGCTGAGGTGTAATTTTGGCTTCATAAGTCACTGACTGTTTAATGACAGCAAGGAAAGAAAAGCTGCCAAGCTTTCCAACGAGATGCAGTTGAAAGTATTTGTCTTTTTTATATGCTTAATTATAATCTTTATAAATTTCATAAAACAGCCAATTGATTCAAGAAATGAAAAAAATGTTAACAAAGGGGGGATATATTAGTAGAAAATTCTTATTAATGTGAAAAATCTGTCATATATACATGTCCAGAGGAAAAATATTCCTAGATTAAGTTTGAAAAGGTTACTGTGATAACCACAGAGATCAAATTATAAAATCAGTCTATTCTACCTAAATCAAGAAAAATAATCCTGGACTGAATGTCTCTCCCTCTTTTCTACCAGCAAAATATATACTAGAATAAAACTGAGATGGGGAAAAAAAACTTTGAAGTATCAAATAACACCAAAGGAAACATATTGCAGAAAAAAGAAAACATTTCTAAACTATATATTTCAAAGTGTTATTTGGATGAAAGACTTGAGATAAAGATACTTATTCGTTCTCAGTTTCTCCCCCTCTTTCTTATTTGGCTTCACTACAAAGGAGTAAGCACCATCTGCCTTTGAAATTTTGTGCTGCTTTGCCCATGGTGCTTCTATGAAATTTCCCTTGGGCCAGAATTTGCTGAGCAATCTTATCTTCCCAGAAGTCAGTGTATTTAGGAGGGATTCAGCACCTCGAAATCACAAATTCCTATCATCACAGGCTTTCTACCTATGTGTGTCTGGGTCCCATTGACTCATGGACTACACAAAGGACATTAGTCGTTCTGCATTTTAGACCAAAGATGAGTGCATCCAGAGCTTGGGTTTGCACCCATCATTCATTGCCTTTCTCACTCCCTCCTATCTTCTCCCAAATGAGGTGGGTAGAGTTGAGTTTCACAGGTTTTTCCCCTGCCATGAGAACGGGACTTGCTTCTACAGGGTCTTCGCAAATCACTGCCCTCAGCCTCTGGCTGAGACACGGACATGGAGTTGAACACACGAGGCCAACGTTGCATACCAGACCAAATCCTCTCTGACCACAGGCTGCCACCTCTCCCCGCCCACAGAGACGTGCTCCCACTGTCCTTCTGCAGCAGACCTAGAGGACCTGAGCCTGCAAGGTGAGACAGTTTGCCTCACTGATCAGATGTAAAACAATCCCCTCGTTGTCTGAGCTGTGATCTGAGCTTGCTTATCCAGGAGCCACAAGCACCTATCATAAGACACAGGGTGGGCAGAAGGGCGATGTACTGTTGGAGGCACCAGGAGCAGGACTGCTCTTTGTAGGACAAGGTGGTTGCATTGGCAATGTGTAATATGAAATTGTACTTTAGGTAATGTGTCCCCTGAAAATATTTCCTGGGGGACAGCACATCCCAGAAATGCTTTGTGGTGTTATCATCTAACTGAAGATTTTCAGTCTGTATTAACTTCAGTAGAGCATTAGCAGGGTAAAATGATCTAGAGTTGCCCTTCCCACAGGGTAACACAGACCCCCCTCAGTCCTGGAATAAATGTTATAGGAGTGTCTGTGTTGTCTTTATCTAACATATAAATTAACTCAAATGATCTGGCATTTAGTTAATTTTGGAAGAAAAATTCTTATCTGCACATGCCCTCAGCAAAGATCAGGTTTCTTTTTTTGTCTGATCTCTCCCTCCATTCCTTAAACTCGCCATACGAAAGTGTATCACCCTTTAGCTGTTCCCCAGCACACAGCCTGCTGCTGGCATGCAACCAGTGGAACTCCAACCCATAACAACATCAAGAAGCAATTGTTGCTCCTGCAATCACAAGAATCCTGTTCAGCTTTGGGGGTAGGCGGCTCAATCACAACCTTCATAACAGATCATCCAGGCCCATGAAAAATTCACTTTTGGAGCTACAGATTAAGAAATTGTAAAGGGATGCAAAATGCCACCCAAACACCTCTGAAGAATAGTTTTCATGTTGTGGAGATTTATTTGTAATAATGTTAAGAGACTACTGTTTACAGGTAGCCTCATATCTTTAAAATGTTTCTGACTAATGTGTACTGGAGGCTTCCCCGCACACACCATCATTATCTCTTCGGTTTAATACACCATCAGTTGTGGAAAACTGTGACGATACTTAAAACATCAAACAAGCTATTAATTTCATGACTGTGGAAATGAGTATACTGTAGTTTGTTTCCTAGAAGAGCTTCTCCTGGGGGAGGTGAACACAGTGCTTGGAAAATCTTGTTTAAAAAACAAACAAACAAACAATCAAAAAACCTTAAATTGTTATTCACTTTGTGTCCAAAGCAACAAATCTCTAAATATCACCCCAAATATTTAAATATGTACAGAACAGGCAAAAGATTTTAAAAATCCACAGATAGAAAAAAAAATTACTCTGGAGGTGGAACTCGCTTAACCTGATGAGTGTCTACCAAAGCGTGTGTTTGTATGTGGGCAGGTCACCTGAAGACTTCTTTATAGTCAGCAGAGAATTAGACAAGCAAATTAATGAAGACGGTGACACAATTAATCTCATTAGTTTCCTACATTCTTAATTGCATCCTACCAGTTCTGTTAACTGCTTTGACTAGATCTCCCTTGGCTATAATAGAAGTTCATGATGCAAAGATCTAAAAATGATAGACCTCACCCTTCTCTGCAAGGTGTTCTCAGCTCTCCAACACCAGAGGATCTTCACTGTGGTCCATATGTAATAAAGTTCACTTTCACATCTATATTTAATCTGAATCTTCCCCCATTGGAAACCTGCATTGAAATCCTCAGTTGAGGCCCTTCAAATCCATGTGTAACCATTTGAGATCCAATGTGTAAAAATCTGTACACACTTTCCACTTCAGAGGTCACATTGGGTACAATGCCTAAATAAGATTCGCATGCCTGAAAATTCTTTATTAAAAACGTGATGTAGGGGTACAGGACACATACTGACATGGGAGCTTTTCAACTACGAACATAACTGATCATAAATCACCTCTTCTAAAATGAACCAGAACAGCACGGGCAGAATTTATTTGCAAATACCCAATGGCCCAGCATACACAAACTCCATGCTGGCAGATTATGAATATGTTTAGGACATGAAATCATCTGCCTCTGTCTCATAGTTTAGGCATAAGACAGTGGAAGAAGAGAAAAACAAACAAAAACCCAAACCATGCTTGTGATGCTGTGTGTATATTATATGGATGATTGGCCAGAAACCTTCTTGTTGACCTAATCTATGTGACAGGCAAACAGGTACACGACATGTCCAACAGCCCCTAGCAAAAGGGCAGCTGCAGGTTGCAGAAGCAATGGTCATTCCACCTAAATCTGCTATGAACGAGCCCCAAAGTCCACAGAGAGACCAAATTGGGAACGACTAGGGTGCTGAGATATCTGTACAAGGATCAACCTCCTCACTTTTGCAACACCTCTTACTCTTGGTTTGAGTATGAACTTTGTCTCCCTTCTCAAGGCACAAGCCATACCTTTCTTTACCAGCACGACTGTAGCAGCCCTTGTGAACAACTCCCTCGGCAGCGCACACTAAGCGTTGCATAAAAGAGCAATAAATCACAGTGCTGTTAAACGGTGACCACACATTTTTACCCATGCCTACCAGAAGCAAAGGTGTAGGAAGTTCAGAGACATAAATAAAAGTTGGATCTTAAGGACTTGCTACTGTGGTCAAATCACTGCTTTCCACAGACTTCCTATGCCTGCTTAGGTGTGTGGCCAAGTCTCTTTGTGCCTTATTCTGCTCTCCTCACCAGCAAAGCAAGGAGAGCAGCACTTCCCTGTCTAAGGCTGAATACATCAAAGATTGTGATGTACTCACATATTTTGGCAATAAAGTCGTAGCAGTATTTCAGATAGATAAAATCTCTTGCAAACAAAATATTGGATTCCTTTAAAAGAATATTTTTTTCAGTTCAATCAAGCTGAACGAACAATATGCATTATACAAACAGGTTTTCTGATTTAATTACCAGGGTTTCAAAGTCCCCTCCTGTACTTAACACCCAGGGTTATGGAACTTGTTGCCAAGTAATTACCCCTTAAATTTGCTTTAATCCATGCCGATCATTTCCCAGAGTTGATCATTACTGCAGACTTTAATTGCTTTTGTTGGCTTGTATGTTGCCAGAGTTCAAACAGAAGAGATTAACAGAAGGCTGCCAGCCGCAAAACTCTTTGAAAAAAAGGCGGGAAACCGAGTTAAAAACCTCACATTGTACTTTATTTCAAGGACTTTCCAGAAATCATGGTTCACACCTATACTAACCTCAGAAAAAGTCTGCAGGAGTTAGATCCTGATCTTGCTGCTATCAGTTTTATAGTGATACCATCCCTCTGTGTCATATGGGGTTGCAGAATTGGGAAAACAATGACTGAAACACAGCAGAAAGAAGGATAAGAACTTTATCTCCAGATAGAGCAGTATGCAACGCAACCAAGATACCTAGTGCATGTAAATCACAAGCCCGTGTCAATAGGAGAGACAGTGTCACACTGTCACTCCTTGTGTGGTTTGGGTTTGCAGGTCCTTGGTAGAGAAGGGCACTTTCATTCCTAACCCAAACATGCATCCCAGTTTCCATCCCTTCAGATCACGTCATTTATCTTAAGGAAGCTGCCAGGTGCAGCACAAAGCTGGATTGTGTCCGTGACAAAAGCAATCTTTTACTTCAATAACATGGTTTATCGATTTGGTGAAACTGCTTTTAGAAGAGGCTAGGTATGTTTGCAACATCCCCCCAGTGATTAGGTTAATGCGCCCAATACGACAGATGCTGCAGAGCATTCATCAGGATCATCTTCATTTAAACACCAGATATATTTGCAGCCGTTCAGCACTTTCCCATCTAACTCAAACTAATCCATTTCTCTGTTTTTCAGTTTGTTTTCTACATGAATATCAAAACCCCTCACTACGATTCCCTACTCCTAACACAGATTCAGACTAATATAAGAGAGAAGGAAGTTTTGTCCACACATTACATTTTTCTTCCCTCCCACACCGTCATTATCTCTTTTCCTTTGTAGCTCGGTAACACCTAGAAGCTTTGGCAGTATACCAGGTTTTCCCCCAGCGCTCGGCATTGTACAGCTATATGGCAGTCTCAGGCTCTAATAAGATTGGTATCACAAAACCGCAGCAAAAGAGTGACAATGTATATACATGCAACATACTTGGGAATTGGTAAAATCTAGGAAGAAGAAAGGGAAGAAAATCAAACGAACATCACATACAAGTATGATAAGGGATAATTGAATCTACAATAAGTTAATGGTGGCACACCATCATGATACAGTGACAAAGTTATGTTTACGTAGTTTACATGGGAGGAACATGTTGGTAGGTGCTACACTACCTAACAATTATCAGTGATAGCATGTGTTTATACACTGCTGCACCACGACAAGGTCAGAATTTATAGGGAGGGAAAGAAAAGGAGCAAACTTTATGGGAAATTGATGTTGCGGTGCCCACCCAGCATAATAGAAGCCCAAAGCAGTCCTAATCTTTAGATCAGGACTCATGAAGAATACCTTCTTACCAATCCCAGTACAGGTACCCACCATGATCTGAGAATAAAGGTCTGGAGTGAGAGCCATGTCACATCTGTAAAAGCAAAAAGCTGCATTCTGCATGCAGAATCTAAGTGCCGATGCATCAAAGTCCTTCTCTTTCTTCTGTCCTTGGCTAGCTAAACAGATATTCTCTATCTATTCATTCAAACAGGTATGTTCAACAAGGAGGTGCAATTGTGCTGCGATACTCTCCAGTGCAATAGGCAACACTTAGCATTAAGCTGTAATTTGGGATCCTGCTACCTTGAAAATTATTTAAAATTAACAAAATGGGAAATGAAAACTAAGTTTTTGTACACCTTCATAGTTCCCTGGGAAAAAACAAGAGACTGTGGTAAATGGGAGATTTGAGAAGCACAAAGAAATTAAGGTGGAGATCATCTACCTTCAAGACAGGATATTTTAATCAAGAAATTGATAACACAGAGGTGGGAGGCACCGTTTACACTGCTTGGCATGAGACTATCACACAATGAAAACAGGCGAATCTTGAATAACAGAAATTAACTGGAATGCAAAAGCACTCGATGCAAGGTCTCACAACTGGGAATTAACACCAGTCATATTTATCATAAATAGGTGCTTAGGAGAAGAAGCAGAAGAAAATATGTAGACAGTCAACAGAGAACTATATGCCACCCCTATGTTACAAACGTGAAAAAGGAGACTGCAATCCTAAACTGTTACAGGATGCGATACTTCAAGAAAAAATGGAGTGGGATTAAAGTTGCGACACAAAAATGTGAGAATTATGCGTACAATTCCAGCCACACATTTTCAAAGCAAATTAAAATGGGAATGGATAGGAAGAAAATTTACTAGAATAATCCATACTGTCAAATGAGAAATGTTTTTCTTGCTCAGTTCAGCAAAACAGATTGTCAGGAATACAACTCTTTTTTTCCTATAGGACCTGAAGTAGGGAGTGAAAAAAGATATTTAAGCTGAAGGACTTTGTTGACTCCAGAGAGAATTGAGTACACGCTAGCCATGAATAACCAGCTTGGAAATTGGAAGAAAAGTTCTAACTATCAGAGTAATTAATCTCTAGAAGTTTCCATAGGAAGAACTCCAAAGCATAAATAGTTATGTGGAACTTGATAATTTTACTAAAGATATTTTTGTGACATATTTGCTTCTAACAGGATGGGAACATAGTTAGTGAACCAGGAGATCACTTCCAACTCTGTGTCTAAAAAATAAAGATTCACTATTTGTACAAAAAGTAAAACTCAAATTCTAAATATAATTGAGCCTTCAGTTTGAACGCTTATGGGAGTTTGACGTAGTTCTAAAATTTTAAAGTTTCACCTACAGCACATAACTTGTATACCACACATCTGTAATTTAGAGAGATATTTTTTCCTGTGTTTGTCGGATCTTCCGAACACCAGATTACAAGAACCTGCATCAAACCCATCTTAGACATCACTGCCAGCGCTTGGTTCTACCCTTACCATAGAATGGTTTTGTTACGCTCTCTCAGCTACACAGCATTTTTACATCTGGGAACACAAACAGAGAAAACCTTAGGAAAAATATAAAAAAAAAAAAATACTCACTCTGGCTGAAGGGAAGTGCCAGATCTTACTGCAGAAAATGACTAGTTTAGTGCTGTTGTAGGCTTTTCCTACCCAATTGATAGGGATAACCCTTAGAAAAATGTGCTCTGAGAAACACTTCTGCAGAAAAAAGTTAACAGAGTAGGAGAGACAAAGGCAGTTATTCTGCAAGGCACACGTCAGATTGTCTCTTCAGATGAAAGGCATCAATGAATTGGAACTAAATTGCTGAAACTGTGCTAGCCAGGAAATACATAGCTCGGGTGCTCACCCATGTGTGGGGCTTGCCTTGACCTTGAGTCGATGTGGTGGTACTAGAGATGTTCCAGTGGATTTAAGGTCAACGTGAGCAGACATTTGCAGGAAGCAGGGAAATTCGTATTTGAATTGGACCCCTCCAACTCACCATCACTTGCTATTTTGTTAAACCTAGATCTTCTCAGAAGACCTAACCTGCAGCCCCTGATGTCTATGTGCATATCTAAGGACAGGGACAGAAAACTTACATATCTTCTTTTGCTTCAGACTGTATCAGCATGAACACCAGCACTCTTGAGAGCTTATTTCTGAGGCATCTGCACCTTGTGGCTGGCTCTCACTGTTGTCCATGACACAAATTGTGGGTGAAGCTCTTCCCATATCTGAGGTGTCTACAGGAGCCCTCTCCAGGGTGGATTCTCCACTTCGTCTCCCACAGCTGTGGACATACTTAAACAGTGAATCATAATATAAGCATCTTTTTCTTTGAAAACAAGGTTAAAATACTGTCCTAAAATCTAAAAAATAAGTTAAAACATTTGTTTTTATTTTCAAGACTCGGGATACAAAGAGCCTTACTACCACTCTGTGGACTCTTCAGCTAGTCAATGGACACAGGAGTAATTCCTACACTCATAGAGGCAGCAAAGATAGGATTCATCCCATCTCATGCAGGCTGAAGACTCCCTCTATACTCAGTGGAGATGGAAAAAATCAAAATTGCCTCCCCATGACACTTTCCTCTCTATATTTGTCACAGAGAATGCCCAGAGTGATTACAGTTCTTGTAACTTCAAGTTGACTCTGTCTGGAGCACTGTGTTCATCCCATCATGGCATTTCCACTGGCACAAATTGCTCTGGAAGAGCTGCAAAAGCCTCTGAGGAAGAACTTGATCCAGGGCCCATAATCACTGCAGAGTACGCTAAGTCTCTCAAATAGAGGGGGATGGTGAAAAGGTTTGTGTTTCAGCCACTCTACATATGGGTAGCAACTATATAATTTATGCTGATGGTACCAGTTCACCGCCTTTATAGCTCTGGCATAAGGAAAACTTTTATTTCACACTTTTCAGTGATTTGCCATTTTTACTGTGCCAAAGCAATGTTTTATAAGTGTTCTCTGTCTTTATACATTCAATCCAGGGTGTGTAAGGTGAAAAGAATGTGGAGCTAGTGGAAAAAAAGGTATAGATTTTCTTAAGGAAATTTTTCATTGTGCAGCAAAGACAAGAGAACCAAAGGGTCTTTTACCTGTAAAAGCACAGAATTTGAGAAACAAATTTTAGTCAGGGAAGTCTAATATTTTTTCTACTTCCTTTGGCCTCAGGAAATGGAGAATCGCTTTAAAGATGAATTGTGAGAAAACGCTTGAATTTCTTTTCCCATTTCAGTTCAAATGGGTGCCCACTCTTAGATATTTCAAATAAAAGCAACACTCTTGAGCAGTACTCTGTCAAAGAAATCACAGGTCGGCTCAAAGAAGAAGGTTAATCCAGTAGAGTATTAGCACAGAATTTACAAAACCTGTTGCGGAACAGGGAGCTGATTACAAGCCTCCTATATGACCTTAAATTACGCTGCCTTTCTTTGCCTTGCTTTCCACGTATATTTTGAGGTGTTCCCATACTAGAGAAAAAGCAGACACTGGACAGAGAGATGGATTAAACAAAGTGAATTTCAAAACCAACTCAGTTGTTGCGTTGAGGATGAATAAAAACGTTAACTGGATTCTTTCAAGTTTCAGATCCTGTTACAAGTATTTTGCTCCAGTCTCTGAATTAGTACCTCGTCTTGCACATTAAAAGCATTTGGGGGGCTAGCCATTATCCAATGGGAGAACATGGATGAGGTCCTCTACAGTGAGAAAATTTTTTTTTTGGAGAAAATGAGAACAAGGATATTAAGTGAGAGAAAAAAAACAATCTAAGGTGCATTGTCAGACTTCAACTCTGCCAGGTTTGAAGTTTAAGTCTCTGAGCAAACATTTGGTGCATACCCAAATATCTATGTAACTCTGTACCACCAAAGCCTACTGAAACAACTTTGCCACCTTTACATATCACAAATGTACATTAATGCAACAAATGTCATGCTTGACTACAGATGCCTGTAACCTTCTCTAGCTAGAAATCTGTGACTCGGTTCCAGCTAATCTACCTATCTTTTTTCCTTCCTCAAATTGGTGTTACCTAGATGTTAGCTACAAAAGCCCCTTCCTGACTCATTTAAGGTCCTTTGTGCTTTTAGTCATATGTTCCAGTATGAATGAGATGTTTGAAATGTTAGTCATAAAAGAACTGTATCTCCAGAAAAAGTATCATTATCTAACATTGCACAAAGTGAATGTCAAACTGCCCTTAACTTTCAGTCATTTAAGGCTTTTAATTTTGAATGTAATTGTTAAAATTAAAGCTTTGCTCCCACCTCAAGCTTTGTTAATCACATAGTTAAAAATCAGATAAACAAACATCACCAACAAACCCAAGTCAGCCTGCTCATAGTTACCACCTTCACGCAGTGACTGAACAGATTTCCTCCTTTCCACAGGATGCAAGAATGGGAATTTTTACAAAATATTACTTAATAAGTAGTGTTTCACTGTCTTAATCTTCCTTTGTTTTAGTAATTCACTGTTTATTTTTCCTTACACTGGCAAATCAGGAAGCCAAAATATATATATTTATTTACTTAAACCTCAACTATGTCACAAAAAGCTTCTTCCTCCCTCAATATACCTTTAGTAAATGCATTTTTCCATCAACAACTTCTGCTTTGGCCTTTATTTGAGACACCACCCTCTGATTTGATGTAATAGACTGCATTCACACGTTCATTTCCAATTCCAGCTCATGCAATGGTAGCGAGTGCTTTAGGAACACAGACAGCCAGATGCATAAGTTTGAGTTCGTGTTCTGATTTCTTGCTATCAGTATCCCATAATCCTTCCTCATTCCCTGTGTTTGCTACCCATTGCCATATCACAGCTAAACGCAGGGCCCAACCATAAAATCTCATCTGCTCAGATGGATTCCTGCGCCTCTCTGGAGCCTGGCACCTCAGTTTGGCTCCTTGTTGGTGTGAAGATTTGTTTACAGTATGCAAAAGCCAGATTAGGGCTGATGTGGATGTTCTCCGCAAGGTATTCTGTTCGACAGTAAAACCTCAGGCATGTGCGCAGAGCCAAGCAAGTTCACTAATACTCTGAAACAGCAAGGACCCACCAGCAAATTCATTTTCCAAAATAATATTGTGTCAGATCTGCAGAATGCACTGATGCTACCAATACTTTCATCATTGGGTATTAAAATTTCTTTTTCTTTCCTTTAATCTTCGAAGATACAACTTTCCACCTGATAAAAATCAGCAAAGTACGTTGATAAGCACATAATCAGCTACGCCTTTAGATTAGGTTAGATTTGATTTAACATTATTAATTATTATGCTTTCCAATGAGTAATTCAGCCATGTGATTGCCTACCCAAGCCATAGCAGAACATCCCCACGTATTGTGTAACCTGCAACTGTGCTAACCGGAAGAATTCCTCACAGTATAAATGTCCACATAGAAAACTTGATGAACTATGTAGGAATTTCCTTAATAGGTAGAGCCATCTGCACGCCAACATCTGGACACCATGTCCAGTTTAAAAGATAGGACCTACAAGAACAAAAGCAGAAGCACTGTATAGTCTCAGAACATTCTAACAACAGTAGCCTTCACCCCTTCTGGGCAATAAAACAGTTGAGGTTGAAGTGTCAGAGTCAGGCAAAGCAAGCACCTAAAGGCAAGCACAAGGAGACAGATTCCCATCTAATAGAAAGAGCTCCACTGAAGCAAGAAGACAAGGAAGTGTGGTCAAAGGAACTACAAAGGTTTATTCCAAGCAAGGGTGCAGTCAAGAATGTCTTATAAGCACATTAGAACACCAAATATTTCTCCGTAAATTTAAAGCCAGACAGGCCCATTAAAAGATTAAGCCTACCTCTTGCATGACATACTCCATCAAACCACATACTACACTCCTGGGGTGAGTGTAGGAGTTTAGGTTGGACTAAAGCTCATCATGCAGGAATGCATAGTCCTGATTTGAAAATGTCAAGAAATGGAAGATTCAATCCTTTCCTTCAGGACTCTACCCCAGTTTAAATAAATAAATAGACAAATAAAAAAAATAATAACAACAACAACAATAATAATGTCTCGGTGACAAAACTTGAATTCAGCTGCCAGGCCTTGTTTCTGATTATGCCTTTCTCTGCTAGACTGAAGAACGTTCAACATCCAGTATTTTCTTTCCTGGAAGTATTTCTGTTTCACAGTCAAGTCATCCCTGTATTTCTTGCTAAGTTAGGCAGACAAATACTCTTAGGTTTCTCACTGTTGCTTCTGCTTAGAGGAAAGGAGTTTGCTAACTAGATTGAAACTACAGCTAACAATTACAGCTTGTCCCTAAAAAGGAGGAAATTGAACAAGGTAATCAGTAAAACTGACTTTTGTTTTTTTTAAGGTGAACAGTAGTGAAAGAGAGAAAACAAATTCTGATAAAAACATCAGCCCAGACACAGAATTAGGAGCTTCTTTGTGGTCTGTTACTCACCATTAGATGTCTCCATGTGCCATCGGGATAGGGCAATGGCCAGGCAAACAAAAGCGACCAAGCATCAACTCAAGCTGAGCAGAAGCCTTTGGATTTGTGGCTGTGTGTTTGTGTTTCTCTTGTACACACTTACTGCTTGAGAGCAATTATGATTTTCTGAATTATGATGATAACTGAATGGTTCCAGAAGGAAGACTCCAAAGCCGAAGCTGTTATGAAAAAACTCACTCAGGATCTTCTTTAAACAGCCACAGGCCAAACCCTCGTTATTAATGTCAGTGATCCCTGTACAAAGAAGCAAGTTCGGAGTAGACAACAGAGGCCAAGTTATTGATGGATATTTATTTACATAAGGATCAGATCTAGTGATTTGGTTCTCCTGCAGTAGTGGCCAAATTGCATTTACCCACGAGAGCCACACATAACTTTAGAAATCAAACAAGGTAAGACCACATCTTCAGCTGCTGTAAATGAAAATCAATCAATTACCACAGTAGTTGCAAACACAAGTGAGATGGCAAGAGCAGTTACTACTTACAGAGGTTGCCACCACTGGGGCAGCCCAACAAAATGCCCCAAAACCACTGCTGTTTACAGCAAGGCATATCAAAGTAAACCTTGGTTTAGGGTTTCAGCCATAGTAGTTCAAATTGATCTTCATAAGTATTTCAACAGGATGATGACCACCAGGAGTGAAACGGGGAGGGCAGCTGGAAGCAATAACTGCCTTGGTCATCTCAGTTCAATCTACCTGTGTTAATGAGTGACCTTCACACTTCGATGACAAGCATAAATACCATCAATGACATTTTTAGTCGAACAGCAAGTGCCTAAGAGTACTTGTTTTACCTTTACTTAACTATTATTTTAGTTAGCTGAACACTGAACTTGCAACCCTAGTTCATCTACCTAGTGATGCACCTTTTCTATTATGAGCAAAACATTGTAGTGTTCTAACCAGTATTTATTATTCTGTCCATAAAATCCTTTCATTTATTGAAACAAGCACAAATAGATGGTCCTTTTTAGCCCTACTAATTATCAATGTTTCCTATTCTTCAATGGATTACTCACAAAAAAAAAATTGTTAAGGAATGCAGCGATAGCTGAAGGATCATTTCTAGATTTACTTAGTCAACACACTGAACATGGAGACACTCCTCTTTTCATTAACCTAGGAGCCAGCTTGGAGATGGCACAGGGAGTTTCACAACACTTCCTTTCTGCACAGATGAAAGGCTGGAGATTATTCAGTAGTGAAGGTGAGCCAGGGGAAGACAGGAACATCCAGGATGACAAGGCTGTCCACACCCATTAGCAATTTTTAACCAGAGGCCTGAGCCACAAGCAAATATGTGCCAGCTACCTCCGTAAAACTATTCCTTTTAGATAGTTCAAGGACAATGCCGCAAACACTTCAGAGGAGAATTTTTTAGAAGCCTAGGTGAACAGCTGCCACCAACAGGCTGGCACTTCAATAGAGATGTTGATAGGGTTGGTCTAAGCATCTTTGGCTGGAGTTGAATGAAGACACTGCATACTTAAGGAAAAGTTCCTTAAGGCATTTGAGGACATTATCTTTTTCTATGTCTCCAATGCTGTGCAAGGCATTAGTGGCACTATATGCTTTACTTGGAAAAAAATACATTAATTTCATGGCGATAGTGAATATACAGTCTAAAATGCCCTTGTTCCACCACACACATGTCTCTCACTCCCTCACAGTAACCAACAGGACTACAAGCAGGAATATATGCTTTTCTTTTCTCCCCCATCCATGTTTCTCTCCTCTCGAGACAGCAGGTACTTGGTCTGGCAGCTCTGGAGTAGTCAGTTTCACAGACATACTTGGCTCATCCTGCAAGTGGTTAACCAAGACATCAATAAACTACTCAGCAGAGGACTCTGGAGATTTACCTCCACTGAGTTCTCCCTTGTGGCTGGAATCCAGCAACGTGAAGCCAGCTTCTGGCTCCTGGTCCACGAGGACTGGACCACGGTCTCTGGCTCTCTGCAGGCTGCACACAGAAGTTTGGGCTCTGGGGCCACAGAACACATTGACTCCTCCTCGTTTGCTTTGGCCGCTCTTAGATGACTGGCCTGAATCTTCCCTTGTCACTGTTGCAATAATCGTTTGAGAAGCATGGGGTCAAGGCAGGCCAGGAGACCTGGAGGGCTCTGGCTGGAATAATAAGGTATTATTTGTTCAGCCAACAGCAGGCAGTAGGTTTGACTCTTTTCCAGGACCAGGGCCATGCTAGAAAAGGTCTGAGGTTTTGACTCCAGGGCTACAGCTGGCAATTCAAAACCTCCTCTTGTAGATGCACTTTTTATGGGCCAAAACAAGCCCGTATAAAATAATTTTCTGCCAGGAGAGTTTCTGCCATGTCCCCAAGCAGAATAAACAGAGCATTTCTGTGAGGGGATAAGGGCATGCTCACAACAGCTTGGATCAGCCTAGAAGCATTGCCTAAGATCCCAGTGCCCTACCCAGTATTTGGTACACCAGTAGAAGCTCCTCGGGTGGACCTGGTCACCAGCCAACCCGAAAGGAAGGAGGCAGGTGCTGCACAGTGATGGGGTCAGTGTCACATCACGTAACCAAGGGAGCCCGAACTCCTTTGGTTGCACTTTGATGTAAATCCAGCCCCTTTAATCAATTCAATTTTCCCTTTGGAGACCAATGCGTGACGGTGACTGATACACCAGAACAGAACACATCAAGCTAACTGCAGGGGTTAAACCTACCTCTCCAACCCCGTGTAAGCATGACTACAAACTCCCAAAGGTGGAGGAACTCTCTCCTCTCCCTCCTGTCTGTTCCCCCCACTCCTCCCAGCTGTCCACATCCTGCCAGTTTGGAAGTCCTTAGACAAATCCAGAGGTCACTTCAGAGAACTGAAGTGACAGAAAACTACCCATGACTTTTTGCTGGGCAGCTCAGGACAGAGAGTTAAATCAGCTCTCAGAGGAATCTGCCTCCTAGAAAGACATGAAGACTTCCAATAGCTGGATTGGAAATGTGTTAAACTTGACCTTGAAACAAGATGCATTTTCCTGGGGGTAAGGATGATTAAACACTGGAACAGTTTGCCAAGTGAGAGGAGGATTCACTTTGCTTAGATCCTGTACAGCAAGATTAGATCTCTTTATCAAATCTATGACTTAATCCCATTTCTGGGGAGAAGTTCTACAGTTTAAGTAAGCAAGAGAAGAGAAGGCGGTGAAGTTTGCTAATCTGCCTCCTTGACCTGGAGTGCATCTGTCTCTGAACAGACCAAATCTCATGACAGTTGTGGTGCAGCAAGATCAGAAATATTCACTCCTTCCTCCAGCACACCTCAAAAAAAATCAAGTGAGGAGAGTGCTGGAGGACCTATGGATTTCTGGTTTTATTAACTCTACATGTGAGATTTCACAAGTCAGATAGATAGTTTGACAAGCAGCATTGGAAGAGTGTCTCTTCCTCCAAGTCTCCTATGGACCTGAGGTCACCCTTGAGTGCATATACTCTCTTTTCCAAGCACTGCACCTCCTAATCCTGACACAAGCGGTAGCTTTCCCCAGTAAGCTACATTGGCTCCCAAGGTCCCACAGCAAGAATGAAGTCAGAGCACCTTGCTATCAGTGTCTGGAATGAGGCACGAGTGGAGCAAGTGAGAGACTCTCCCAGATAATCCGTGAGACTTGACAGTCTGAATGTAGCCAAGTAGGTTTTAGGGATTCGCTTCCAGCAGGTTGATTTCCATCAAAGGTGACACAGCTAATCTCTTCTCCCCGGTACCCTTCAGGGAAGAGGAGAGGAGCAGAAACAGAACCTGGTCTAGGGGGTAGTTCATATGACGGTTCTACTGCATTTGGCCTCTCTGCCCTATGTCTGTGGTTCACACTTTTCTCTTTGCCAAAAAGCACATCAGCTCATCCTCCAAACAAGACAGAAAGTGAAGAAGAAAAGAGGCAAACTAGAAATTTCCTAGACAGCAACTCCTGCAAGAATTATTCTCTTTCAGCCAGTGTAAAATACTCTGAAACTCTAAAACATGCAAGATATTGGACCAATAGACATTTATACTTGTGGGATTGTTACAGCATCCATATGGGCACTCATGTCTCTATCTATGGTTCACGGATTTTAAGGTTAGATGTGTAGGATTATCCAGGCAGTATAACATAAATCACTGAATTTCAGCCAGAATTTCACTCACATTAATCCCGTACATTCAGTTCAGCAAATTGCTTGGGCAATACCTTCTTTCAGCTCGGTGAGATCTTTGATTTGTATACAGATGGTTCCTTTTTATTTCCTTTGAAAATTATGGCTAAGGTTAGAGGAAATCAGGAGACAATAACAGCAAAATCATCTCCCTCAACACACCTCCCTCCCCACCACAGGAAGTTCTGGAGCAATTTGCACCAGAGGCGCTCACTTTTTATGCAAACTGCCGTAAAGTGGAAAATATCACGTGACAGCTCCATACTGGAGATGCTGTAGTCCTCAGTGGGCTTATATAAAAAGCCATAATACACATAAAAGTCTAACATGCCTTTAAAATTACCTCATCTTTTATTTAGAGGTTATTTCACCCTTGTCTTTATCACTCTTTATATGAGTGAAGTGGGGAAGCTGGACAAAATTGAGGCAATTTAGGTTACTCAGTGGAACTAGAGTTTATTGTCAAAGTTAACCTCAGGAGAAAGAATTTCCCGTCGCCACACCCATAGCGAACCCACCTGTCCTTGCAGCCAGCTTTATTTAGGTGTTTCTTCCCAGCTCCAGCCCCCACCCTCCACCTGGTGATAAGGCTGTCTACTAAGAGAGGAAAATACAAACAGAAAGCTGTGGAGGGCAGATGGATGAAGGACAAAAATAGAAGCGGGGCTTTTTGTAGTGGCGCCCTTTGTACCATTAGAATGAAAATTCTGACAGCGTTTCTATTTCATGGGGTTGGTGTCTCCAAGGAGGAGCAACACATATATATCCCTAAGAAAGGAGAAAAAGAAAAAAAGAGGCTATAGGCTGAGTTTGGGGCACGTCAGTGGCTTGAGCTAGAAATCAGTTTGACTTACGCCAAGACAACACCCAGGAAAACAGTGGAAAACCCCTCCTAGAGCACAGGTGATGGATGATGCAGGAGAGAAGTCGGTTCTGCTTCTCCCAGCTCCAACTTGCTTGGCAGTCTAAACTCACACTGCTTTCCCCTGCCTTTTTGTTGCCTCTCCTTCATCCCTTACCTATTTTGAGGCTATTTGGAGCAGGCTGTCTCTGCACAGCACCTGGAAGACTGATTATGATCTCTAGGCTCTACCGTAACATAAATAGTGAGACTCCAGTTGGCTCCAAGGCCCACATATCTCACTGACTACTAAGAAGCTAGAAGTTCCAAATGTAAAAAAAAAAAGGAGCTATTAATTTTAAAATTAACAGTAACAGCAGATCAGCAGCTAATATTTTCCCATTTAAAACAGAAATAGTGCTGAAGAGCAAGATGGAGTAATCGAGGAAAAAAATGCCAGTATTATTTTTCCTTCCTCTCCAGAAAATTCTTTATATTCCCAGATAACTCTCCTATGCTTGCTGATATAAATTATCCCTAAATCTTTGGGGATTAAGACAACATTTGCACAGAGATTGTTTGTCTCCTAATGGTCTGCTGTAGCCTTCCAGTGAAGGGGCTAATAGTGGGTATCTTCCAAGACCAGATCCCAGAACCTTGTCTGCAGTTCTCACTCTGCTCCAGAATTTCTATTGCATTCTGCTCCTCTGAAGGCCTTTTCCAACAACAATATAGGTTATAAGGTAATCTGCCAGTGATATCGCTGATGCATTCCCCTCATCTGGCCAGATTTGGAAAACCTTGCAAGCTGCTGAGCAAGCAGGCTTTTTTAGCTCCTGACTCTTAAACTACTAAAAAAAAAAAGTTCCAGATCCAAATATCCAAGCTCCGACTTTCAGGAAAACTGAATTACGCAATGAATTGAAACTCTGAAATTTCACTTCAGATATAATTTAAATGCAAACCTGTGGCTTTCATGCTTACAACATACTGAAGTTACATCAAATCAAATGTTTTCTGAAGTTGACTGAGAATTGAATTAGTCCCTTCAGGTAGATATTCTTCTTTTTGCTTTAGAGGATGACACATATGTAGCTTAACTCAGTAGCTAATCAATAATTTAATTTTGATTCCTAACTAAATTAAGCTTGATAAATATCAGACATTTTTAAATTGGGTTTAATTAGTGTTTATGCATGTATTTGAGGGCTCTGGTTCAAAAACTGTGGCAACTCCATGCTGAAGCAACCTAACCTTGTCCTTCTGCTGGAAGCTACTGCCCCGTGTCCATTTCAGAGGCGGCAGATGGTTCTCAGACATGCAAGGCTTGGATGTCCTCATCCTAACGGGAAGTAATCTCGTAAACCTTATCACGATGTCTGCGTTCAAAGGGAGTGATGCTGGTGACGTGGAGGGGGAGAAAGGGACATGAAAGAGGCAGACAGGGAGGGGCCCAGCTTTGAATTTCCAACTGTGGGTAAGATGTGGTTCAGGAACAGCTGATGAGAGTGATGAGCGGTGCAGAAAGACGTCAGCACTGGGAGAGATGGAAGAGATTTCACCCATTGCCTTTGGAGACTATGCAAACAAGGAGTGACATAGTGGAAGCATGTAAAAGAACTAATGGTCTAGAGAAATTACGGCTACCTACAGTGTCTTCCAAGGCACAAGAGCTCCTGGTAAGCCAGAGGCAATTGCACTTCAGTAGATGGGTATTTTAAGTGTAAAAATATCTGCAGATCCCATTCTCAACATCAGTCAATACCAGAAAACCACAAAAAATGAAGCACAGCCACTGGGATGGCTCCTGGTTGACCTCATAGAGAAGACTACCCTGCTCTGTGGAGAAGGAAGGCTTAGTTCCCTGAGCACAAGCCATGCCATGCCTCTCACCATCCAGGCTGGAGCAGGCCCTGGCCTGCTTTATGTGCCAGCACAGACACAGCCGGTCAGGTGGAGAAATTAGCTGGAATCCAAAAGGTGCAAGATCCTTATCGGGACCCGATGTTGCACTCAATGGGGAAGGAAAACACGAAGGAAGAACCCAACTATGTGTTGGTGGAGATTACAAAGAAACACACTCTAGGGACATACAATTTCTGACACTTCTCCACTCCTCTTCAGAAGCCACCGATACCAAGTTTTGGTGAATCATTGAGTTTACACTGCTGTTCTCAGGCTTAGATACTCCAAAATTAAAGGTAGCAACCACCACCTCCGATGGAAATTATCACAATCCCAGCAGCTAACTAGCTCTGTCAGCTTATGGCTTTCCTAGATGTAGCACACACATACATAGCACATGCTGGACTGGTGTGGGAAAGCCACACCCCATGGGCAAAGGAAGATATGCTCCTAAATGTGCAGTTTTGACAGTGTAACCACGTTGGCCCTTAGGATCTCTGCCTGGAAAGCTGTGATGCTGGAAGTCCATGCTTCCTCTTGCCCTGACATAATGAGGGTGTGCATTTATCTATCAATCATACTGCATTTTAAATAAATATCTTTTTTTTTAACTCTAGGCTCTCTTTTCTTGTTTTGTCAAGAGCAATGATTATATCATAGGCAAGATTATGATGCAAAATTAGAGGGAAGTAAATACATTAGAAAGGCAGCATCACCTGAAGAGATGTGATGGCTTCTCACATTAACTCAAACATCTTTCTCCCTGAAGTATGACCCTAGGTGTAAATTGGAGAAGCCTGACGTAGAAAGAAGTACTATCCTGTTGACCCAGTTTTCATAGAGAGCAGTGTGTATAATTATTTTGGCCATCTGCAGTTGATAAACCAATCCCATATGAGGTTAAAAATTATCCAGGCATTTACTGGTGACACAGCAGTATGCTAGAAACCTGAATGGCAAACCTGCTCAGCCACAGCTACGCTGGAGGGAGGTGTGGTGAGGCATGATCCGAGACTGAGATAGCTTTGCTGGCAGATGTCCTTAGCACAGAGAAAGCTCTACAGACCTCTGCCGACGTGGTTTATTTTGTTCAGGAATGGGAACATGAGTGATACCAAAAATGTCTTCTTTCGTGATAAGGTAGGAGCTACACAACGGCTGCATGTACGGTGCTCCAGCCTGCAGGAATATCAATATTTTTCAGCAGTAAATAAAGCACTCCTGGAACTACTGCATTGCTGCAGGAAAACTACTCCCTATGGGAAAAGTTATACTACTAGAAGTGCATTTTTTTTCTATAAATAGCATCAGTGCAAAGGATTTCTACCAGAATAGCTGTGACACAGAGTGCCCCTTCTTCAGGCCCCAGCAGATTCCGTTGTGCCTGCAGAAGTCCACAGCAGAGACCAGGAGGAATTTGCTGAGGTAGTATCCTCCTTCTCTGTGTTGATGACGCCACTCCTGCACGTTACCAGGCTATGACCATTCGTGCCTTGTGTTGCAGTGCTGAACTCCCAGCAGTTCAGGATCACACAACGTGATCACCCCCTTCTGTCATTCCTCACACAGCCTCACCATCCCTTGCCTCATTTCTCAGATTGTCATTTTGTTTCTTCACAGGTGGAAAAGGACTAGAAGAAGACAACTAATATATCTATATAATTTTGGTTTACGTAGAGTGCAGAACCTTTTTTGACCACCCACCTGGGGTGTGAGAGACAAGCTTTTATATGGTTTCATTTTTTCACAGCTAGAATATATGTCTTTTTTGTATTTGATGTGTTGCAGAGCCTCAGCGAATCCTCAGAAATAAATAGTGATATAGCTGTTACTAATTCTTTGAAAATTAAGAGACTTACCTGGGAAAACATTTTCCTTGTAACTTAAGGCAAGAGCACAAATGGATATAATTATATAGGCATAACTTTCTATTCTGTCTTGCTTTCATTTATGTCATTTGGGAACGAATTTAAGTTCAGCCAAAACATTCCAATTTCTATTGGGAAAAAAGGGTGAGATTCTTAAGATTAATGATAGTTATACTGCACAGACTAATGCATTGGTATTAATAGTAATGGTATAATGCACCATATAAAAAAAATCTAATTCCTGTTTCTTCCATTACAGTTTATATCCTGATTTCATGCAAAATTGGAGTAAGCTATTAATAGCAGTGGACTTCCTAAAGATTTACTCTAAATTAAAAGATCTTCATCTGCTCTCAGTGTGCAAACTGCAATACTCTAGTACAAACACAACTGAACTGTAAACCAGCTCATTACATCTCAGGCCTGTGCTAAGTAATGAGCATCAAATCATAGAATCATTTAGGTTGGAAAAGACCTTTAAGATCATCAAGTCCAACCGTTAACCTAGCATTTCCAAGTTCACCACTAAACTGGGTCCCTGAGCACCACATCTACAAGCTTTTTTAAATAGCTCCAGGGATGATCACTCAACCACTTCCCTGGGCAGCCTGTTCCACTGCTTGACAACCCTTTCTGTGAAGAAATTTTTCCTAACATCCAATCTAAACCTCCCCTGGCACAACTTGATGCCATTTCCTCTCGTTCTATCGCTTGTTACTTATTGCATGCTACACTAAAAACATCAGTACAGGCAAGATTTCCTTTAAAGATTTCCTCAAGTCTGGTCAGCTAATGAATGAGGTTTAATCACGATACTGAACCATTTTCAAAGAATTATTGAGGTTTGCATTCGGGTACAGAAAGTATACATCAGACATAAGTCACCTGTCCCCACAGTTCACCAGGTCTGTGTGGTCCATATCCCCACAACATACCATGTTTATAACACATATATATATATATATATAGTCATATCTACTGGTGAAACCTAAACTATGCTCCCTGTGACACAGCCTGGTGACAACACAATCATAGAGACATTTCTGGTCAGCAAACCAAGCACAACGCAAGCCCTCTGCTGAGAAGAAAACACTTTTCCTGCCCCCGAAGCTAACCATGAATTATGGTACCGCGCCCCTTGTTTGCTCAACAGCAGTTTCCTGGGGAGGCCAGGCCCAAATAGAACCCAAACTGAATTCTCCCTGATGGCTAAAGCAGTGCCAGGGGACCTGGATTGCTGTGCTGCTGGGACTGCGGTGCCCAGGTGGCACTCAGATTGCCACCCATCGCCAGCTTGGCATTGACAGACACTCTGTACGGAATGCTGTAGGTGTGAGAGGTGGGTCCGAGAGGTGGGTCCCAGCTCCTCCTTAGCTTGTGCTTTCATCCTGCAGAGATTGTGCTTTTCACAGCTCGGTTATTAAGGCAGATGGCTGCCTGCAGAGCCCAAGGCAAAAGGACAGATGGGCTCTCCTCCCTTCAAAACTATGAACAAGAACTTGCTGACCTTGCTTGTTTTCTTGGCTGTAATCAGTCAAAAAAACTTTACCGTAGCTTCCATTCTTGCTTCCACTTGGCTAAACTGGGACCGATGCAAATCTTGGTTTTCCTTGTCTCCCTGCAGAGATCCAACACCAGGTTGGGGCTCGCCACTCAGAGATGAACCTGAACTATTCCTAAACTCAATGGTGCTTCACCTCCTTCTGAACTCACATTTCTCCCCTACTGCGTTTGTTCCAGATCTGATTAGGCAAGGAAACATTCAGCACTTCACCTCTATATACTCCAAGCAGCACATTACCTTTGTTCATATTAATGATTACGTGCACTTAAGATACCATAAATGCATAGAAGAGCCTTCAGGATCCATGTGGCTTGGGAGGAGAAAAGAAGAGATAGTAGACAATATAAAGGAAAAAGTAATATGGGAACATGATTCTGTGACTCTGTGAGCAAAAATCCCTCACCTACTTGATGAAGTCAATCCTGCATCACTCCTTCTACAGGAATCACACAGTGAATCCCAAGTGGCCTATTACCAAGTGAAAGTTTTTCTCCAACTGCCTATTTGGTCTCCATATCAGGAGATTGTAGACGAAAATGGAATGCAGCCTTGCCTACAGGGCTTGCTCTAAAAAAGGGATTACTCAGGGAGTGAAAATCCAGCACAGAGACTGGGAATTTAAGAACATCTCTTTAGCTCCTCATCAAGAGTAGGATCAGCAGGTGGGACCCACAATGATATCAGTGTGCTTGCAGAGCTTACAAGCACCCTCAGGCATGCCTCTGAGCTCCCAGTTCCCCTCACTTCCATCTTATTCCCAGCAGACTGCATCTAAGGCAATGAGGGGGCACCAAAGTTTGCCCTCAGGAAGAATATCAAACCATTCCCATGCCCCAATCTTTTCCCTTCCCACTCCCCTTTGGGCACTGGTCTAGCCCACAATCTTTCACCCTGCAACCTATTTTTATCTTCCCTCCAGAGGAAGCAGCATTTACATCAGTCCGAACCCTCCAGCTCGCTCGTGTGCAGGCTGCTGGCCTCTATTTACACATCACCAAAGCTTTCATTTGGCAGGCTGGAAAATGCCAGTGTGCTACATTAACCTGCATTTCTGTCTTCATTCACCATTCTTAATCAGTGTTTGGGATTGTAGTAACATGGGGCTAAGCCACAAAGTTTGTATCTGGGATTTTCTCATGTTTGGAGAAGCTGAGCTAGCACCAGAGACTGGTGAAGAGTCATCCCTTTCTGACATAGCACCTGAAAGCTAGTGTATAGCAGCAACTCCCTATCATAGAATTCCTTCTTCTGCCTGAATATAGTTATTGTGATCTTTTTCCCCCCTGCTTTCTAAACTTTAAGCCACCAGTCTGGCTGAAGCTGTTCAGAAACTACCAGCGCTTCTAGCTTAACCAAAGTCTTTGACTTCAGGCGATGATGTAACAAAAAGGGAGCAGTGATGCTGGATGAGTTAACATTAAATCTCTCTGTAGCCACTTCAGGAATGAACATACAAGCTTGTTATTACTGAGTTTCATGTGTATATGTGATAGATAAAGCCTAAGTTTGCAGCAAGACAGTTCCTCTGATACTACAGGCTCTGAAATAGCTGCAAGGCCAAAGAGAGGTGGCAGAGGAGACAAGATGACCTTCTCTACTCTTCCTCAGGCGGCCCATCTCACCAGCAAGGTGCTAGGAGGCAAGCTGAGGTCTGAACTTCCAGCATGTCTGCTTCCATGGTGCAGTCCTACACACTGCTATGCTTGGGAGACAGATCTGTTCATTAACAGAATCATACAATCATACGATGGTTTGGGTTGGAAGGGACCTCAAAGATCATCTAATTCCAACCCCCCTTCCATAACATCTGTGGTTATAAAGGTGTAAAGGGCTGCTGAGGTTCCTAAGGCAATCCCCAGGAAGGGACACTGAGAAATCCGTCCTCACCACTGCCCTCTCCCAGGGCCTTTGTGTTCCCACAAAAACACCCGTTCCTGATGGCACGGGGAACCCTGTAAGTAACAGTCAGCATTGCCAAGTGAACAACCCTGCTAAGGATAATTACCAGAGACAGCACTGTACCAGGGACAGAAGTTACTCAGACAAACTACCAGCACCCATCTGTAGGTGACCAGCCCTCTTCTTCCGCCAGACCTTTCCCTTAGGTTTTGAGCAGTACCAACCCATTTGGCAGTAGGGGTAGGTCTACGCTGCAGCTTTTGTGAAAAGCAGTAATGCAGTGATGCACTGACATATCTGAGGCACCTCAGAGCTACCCAGTTTAGCACACAGGCCCTCCTCCACCAACTGCTGATCTCCGTAATACCTGTATGGGCAAAGTGAGGTAAGTGCATTTGTCTAAGTTCTGAGCTGCCATGGGGCTCCAGGTACTGAGCTGGCTTAAAGCTGCTCCATATCTGTCTTGATCATAGCATTGCAGGCATATAACACACCTACACCCCTTCGGCTGTATCATTTTAATTGAGCGACCTACAAATGGGTTCTCCAATTTTCCACGTACAGAAAATCACAGAATCATAGAATGGTAGGGGTTGGAAGGGACCTCTAGAGATCATCTAGTCCAACCCCCCTGCTAAAGCAGGTTAGCCTAGAGCAGGTTGCACAGGAATGCATCCAGGCGGGTTTTGAATATCTCCAGAGAAGGAGACTCCACAAC
>VZSC01007364.1:98633-149330 GCA_013398225.1 Steatornis caripensis | reverse complement strand
CCGCCTCGGCCGGCCTCTACCTGCACGACCTGGGCGCCGCCGCCGCCGACTGCATCGACCCCTCGGTGGTCTTCCCCTACCCGCTCAGCGAGCGGGCCCCGCGGGCCGGACCGCCCGGCGCCAGCCCCTCGTCCCTGCTGGGCGACGACACGCCGCCCACCACGAGCAGCGACTCGGGTGAGTGGGGCCCACGCGTGCCCGGGACAGGGCGTGGAAACCCGCGCGGCGCCAAGTGTCCCCCCAACCCCACCCGGGGGGTCTCCGCCGGGGCAGCGGACCCCGCCCGCCTCCCTCCTCGCCCCCCTTCTCCCTCCCTCCCTCCCTCCCTGCGTGGGCTTTTTTTCAATGCCACGTTAGCGAGGCACGGAAAGACTCCCAGCGATTTTTTTTTTTCCCCTGGAGAACTAGCCCAGTTTTCCCTCCAGGGGTGGAGGGAGGAATGGGGCGGGGGGGGGAAGAAACTTTCATAACGGGGTCTGGGTCGGTCTCCAAGGCGGTGTCCCGGTGAAGCCGGCTGCCGGTGCCAGCCGTGGGCCGGGAAGGGGTTAACTCCCGCCCGAGAGCCGCGGGGGGAATGTGCAGTCAGGGAGGTGCTAGTGAAAGTGACTGCAGAGGAGTGAATGGGGCTGGGAAAGTTTTAGAAATCCTTCCGTAGGTATTTGACAGCGTGTTCCGCTCCCTCATAAATTTGGGTTGAAAGTGAGTTTCTACTCAAAGCGCTACAGCCTTCCTCCCCCCGCCCCCCTTGCATTTTCCACAAATTAGCAGATCAAGAGAGATTCAGAATATGTCTGCGAATACACATGTGTGTTAAGTAAGCTTTCTTTTGAGGCGTGGCCAAAGCATTCTAAATCCTTAATTAAGGGCAGCTTGAGTCTGGGAGCTTTATTGCGCTGTACTGCTGACAACCGAGGTTAAACTTTCCTGCTATCTTTCATGTGCTCCTCGGAATTACGCAAGATCTTTGCAGCTTTTGAAATCAAGGAGACGGGGTTTGGAGCCTGGTCCGTGTGTCCTATTGCACTTCGAGCGTTGCTTCCTTAAAGGAAAGGCTCTTTGGGAGACTGGGGTGCAGCAGTATCAAATGGGTTTGAGAAGGGTTTTTCAGTGGGTTCCCTGCTGTGCAGCTCGGAGTAACCTTCCCTTATAAATACAGCAGTCTTGAGAGTATTTGCACAGATCAGCTCTTGAATTTTTTTTTTTCTCCTTGCAGAAGAAGAACAAGAGGAAGATGAGGAAATTGATGTTGTCACATTAGCTGAAGCGAATGAATCCGAATCCAGCACAGAGTCCAGCACAGACACATCAGAAGAGCACAGTAAGCCCCACCACAGCCCTCTGGTTCTCAAACGGTGTCACGTCAACATCCATCAGCACAATTACGCCGCTCCTCCCTCCACCAGGGTTGAGTACCCAGCTGCAAAAAGGCTAAAGTTGGACAGTGGCAGAGTTCTCAAACAAATCAGCAACAACCGAAAATGCTCAAGTCCCCGTACGTCAGATTCAGAAGAGAACGACAAGAGGCGAACGCACAACGTCTTGGAGCGCCAAAGGAGAAACGAGCTGAAGCTGAGTTTCTTTGCATTGCGTGACCAGATACCCGAGGTGGCCAACAACGAAAAGGCGCCCAAGGTTGTCATCCTGAAAAAAGCAACGGAGTACGTTCTTTCCATCCAGTCGGACGAGCACAGACTGATTGCAGAGAAAGAGCAGTTGAGGCGGAGGAGAGAACAGTTGAAACACAAACTCGAGCAGCTAAGGAACTCTTGTGCATAGGAACTCTTGGGCATCACTTAGAGTAACCCAAACTAGACTGAAACGCTGAGAGAATAGTAATGTTTTTAATATCACTCATGAACTACACCAGTCCATCAAGTATGGAACTATTGCAACTGCATGCTGTGCGATTTAACTTGAGACTACACAACCTTGGCTGAATCTCCCAAGGGTTTGGCCAGAACCTCAAAACTGCCTCATATTGATACTTTGGGCATAAGGGATGATGGGACATTCTTCATGCTTGGGGATGAACTCTTCAACTTTTTTTCTTTTAAAATTTTGTATTTAAGGCTTTTTTTCATATGAGAATCCAAAAAAAAAAGTTGTCCCCAGATTGCTGTATATATTTACACATCTTATTGCCATGTAAATACCTTTAATAAAGTCTTTATAGAAAAATGTGCAACATTAATACGCAACAGTTGTGGCAACTGGATTTATACTTGTCTTGAACTTCTGTGCCATAACATTTCACAATTTTGTTTTTTATTTAAATACATTTTTCTTTTAAAAATGATTTTTATTTTGTTTTTAGATAAATAAATATTTGCCCAAAATATAATTAGCTAAATCCTGTCTAAAGACTTTGCTTTGTTTTCCACTGTTGTCAATAGATGCGTATTTCCATGACCCCCCTCTCCCTGTCCTGATGGCAGCGACCTGACAAGTCAAAGGGGGGAGTCAGGTGAGAGGAAATGGTGACAGTTTTGCAGCTTAGTAGGGAGTTGGGTTTCTTCCTCCCCGCTTCTATTAATTCAAGTAGGTAAAATCGTTGATCTAATGTGCTTTGTTCAACCAGTGTTGCCACCACTGCCTCCGTGAAGGTGCTGGTAGCGATGTCTGTCTTGGCCATGGTCATCCGCCCCCTGAAAGTAGCGAAGTGTTGTATTTTTACACCAGTCAGCCCAACCTATGAGCTCTGCATTCCTTATGTATATGTATAATTACATTTTCGGGGCATGACCTTCATTCTGCAGGAGGGACCCAGCTATGCGTTTGAGGGCTGCTTTGTTGTAGGCTCACCTTAATTGCTTCCTGCTTGATTTTGAACAGAAGTTAAATGGGATAAGAAAATAAACTGAGATGGTGAGTGGTGAAGTGGTTAAAACAACAGAGCGGTTTCCCTTTTTAAGTGCTGAAATCGGAGCCAATCTTTCTGGTCAAACACTTGAACACTTTATTAATGTGAATAGTTACTCAGGATTTCAAGGAATACAAAGTTCAAGGACACACAAAAGCACTATGGGAGCAAGAGAAGAAGAGTGATTTCTCACCTGGAGAATAAGCTCAGACAGATTCCTAACATTTGCCAGACATACTAAATCATATTTACACTGAGGAATTGTCTCATGATCAGCTTCAGACGGGCCGTAAAGTGCTTGCTTGACATAGCTCCTAAGGTTAGATTTGATCTGTTTCTCCCCTCCTCCTTTCACCCACTTAGCTCCATTTTGTTCAGAACTTCAGCAAGAAATCAGTGAGCCATTTGATGTGGGGGAAGAAGGTGCTTTCCAAGGAGTTGAACCTTGTACTTTTTGATTTTCATAATTCCCATTAAATACACGTTTACTTGGCTTCTAACCATATGAGCAGCAGTGCTGCCAGATAACACTAGTGCCAGCAACCAGACTGGGACTGAGGGTTCAGGCTTTCTATTGCTTTTGAGTTCTGAGCGGGAAGAAGGGCTGAGTATGGAGGTACATGGTGTGGGGGAGTGTAGGTAGCGTTTTATGGATCGCATAGGTGCCAAAGGTCTCTGCCCTGAAAAGCCTAGGGTAACCATCCCGACAATTTTGCACGTGGGGCTTCTAAAAGAAGCTAAGTATCTAAACCCCATTTGATGAAGTGCTTTAGGTGCCGGCCTGAAGGTTTCTTGGAAAAAAAAATTATTCTGTTAGGAAAACAGGAAAAAGAAAGGCTTTTTTCCTCAAGTTGTCTGCACCACTCACTTGTAACTGGGTTTGTACAGTGGTCTGCAGTTGCTTTTTCCAGCGTGTGATTCAGATACTCATTTATGAGGAAAAAGAATGATGCGAAATGAAACTTAATTGTATCTGAACTGTAAATCAGGACATCCTCCAGCTCTGAACAACAGAAAAGTTCTACCTTTCATTAGACAGGATAACTTACTTACTTAGAAAAACATGGGTTTCACTTGCCTTTTGGTATGCACCCTATTTTAGACATTGCTTTGGAACAGAAGCAAGCCGTTTAAGAATTTCTAACTGCGTCCCCATCCTCTGAAACCAATTGAGAAGTGTAGACCCATCCACGAACTATGAAAAACGTCCGTCACCTTTGGGTCTCGCTTTCATGTATTAGCAAAACCCCCTCACTTCTTCCTGTTAAAGGAGGTTAGACCACAGCGATTAATAAACCTCTCCTTATTTGTCCGCTTCTTAAATCATTTGGAGAATAGTTCTGGTTTTTTCTTCTGTCTGCAGAAGGTCCTCAGTCTTTTGACAAATAGGATGCTTGCAGTTATTTAATTTCTTACGCTCATCTTTTAATCGAGCTTCAGTTCCCGCTTGCCACTTTCCTGCTGGGAGGGCACTCGAGTTCATGAACATGATCCCAAATACCCACTCTAAAAGAGTATTATTTTATGGGATGACACTTCTTATTTATGACATTTCATACATTGTTAAAGGATTGCAAAGTACCTAAATAAAACAGTAAAAAAAAAAAAAATTAAAACAGCCTGTGGGTGCAGGGGTAAGAAACCTCTCCTGGCCATTAAACTGCTGCTACGGTAAAGAGGAAGGTGGCTTCCACTTCCCGACTGGGAACGAGAGGTTAGGACGTTCGGAAGACACGGACATCCCACAGGAGTTCCCAGGCTGGATTCAGTTAGTAACGCATTGTATATGGATAAGAAAGTGTTGGGTTTAGCTGCTGTTTTGGAGCAATAAAGGAGATGATAAGCTTATAAAAGAAGCCTCTGAGCCTTGAAACAAATGCCGTAGCTATTTACAGTGCTTGCCAAACAGCTGTACGAAAACACTACTTGTAATACAAGGAACATTTTTAACTTCATCTCTCTGCTCCTTTACTTTCACAGGAGATGACAAGCTACTTCTCTTCCCTAAAAACATTAGGCAAAACACAGCATCAAAGGAAGCTAGCAACTATAGATCATGGTGAAAATAAAATTGCCTTTATCATATACCCTCATTGTTTTCATTTAATAATACTGATCATTAGATTTCCAGCTTAATTTTTTTTTCTTGCGTGTAAGTTCTGTCTTTCCAGCCAACTAATAATCTAAATTACTTCAATGTATCAATGAAGAATATGCCGGGGGAGACTTGGGATGTATAAAAGCACCTGTGTCTGCTTAATTCAGCTCCCATTGGAGCCTGTGGAAATTCCATGTTCCTTTCAGGGAAACAGATTTGTGCCAGAGGAGGATGCTCTTGAAAATTTTATCACTGCCTGTAAAGAAACCACTTTACTTGCCCCTGCCATAACCACTCTTTCTCCTGTAGCACTTTGCAACCATCACAGGCAGTTGAGAGATGACAAACATTTCATCAGAGTTGTATTAAAAGGAAACTTTGAGGTAAGTGGAATAGAATTACTGTAAACTGGAAATAAGCCAGGACATTTAAGTTAAAATCTGAATTTATTCAAAACGGAAGGTAGAGGTGATTGTTTCATGTACAGAGATGAACCATCTCCTAATAGGACGGAGGGGTTTTTTGTAACTAATTTGTTTTGATTGATCTGTGCTAGAGTCATCTTCCAATGAAGTATCACAAAAATAACTGAACGGTAGAGGATCCTAACACAACCAGAAAGCTTGGGAAGAGACTCAGGATCTACTTCCCAGCTTACAGGTTTGCTATTTCCTCATTTTAAAATGAGGACACCAACGGGAGCTTCTGAAAGAAGGCTCTGCTGACTGAAAACTAACCCCTGGTTTCCCCTTGAGGTTTCCACTCAGGCGAGGCCTAACCCTGCCTAGAAAAAAATGAAATTAGGTAGATGAGCCGCAGAAACCAGATTTCGTTTCCAGTACAAAACGTTTGACATTCAGCAGGTTTTGCCTGCCTTCATGCCTTTTACTCATCTCAGGCATAGCTGTAGAGTCAGCGGGGACAGGCAATGGCGAGAATGTTAACTGAGATTCAGAATAACATCTAGGAAATCAAAGAGGTTTTTTCGTAATTTTGCCATTCACCTTCTACAGAAATCTTGAGCGAAAGGAGGGTGCAGGCATTTGGAGCATCTTGCTGATGGCAGTGGACTCAGCGGTGGGTGTAAGGCACATCAGGAAAGAGCTGCAGTTACTGCACATCCAGGTGGGAACAGGGCTGGGCGAGGCACTGGCCAGGCAGTGACAATACCACCTCTTAATCAGTTCTTGACTATATGACAGGGTATTTTTTCACATCTCTACAGAGGCCAAGCACCTGGTCTCTAAGTGTGTCCAGACTCCATCTTCCTAGGAAATCAGATAATTTAGGTTTTCTGATAATAAAAGGTATGAACTTTGGCATTGAATATGCACATGAAAAAGTTTTACTTGCCACTTGCCAAAACTGTTTAACATTTGTAGTTCCTGAGCAAATCTTGCTTCAAGTCGCTGCTGCTGCACGGGAGCCTGAGCTATGAGGCACATCCGCATGGTCGTGCTTGAAGCCGTGAGGCGCGAGGGAGAAGTCATCGGCTGAGAGTGGAGCTGTAAGGCTCTGGCTGACTTCAATGGCAAAATATCGTATTTGCACAAACGCTCTTTCCAGTTTCCAGCCTGGTATATGAATTGTGGAGCTACTCCTTGTTCTACACAAATCTGGGAGAAAGCAGCTAGGTAGGTTAGTTCCTGACATTACGTGTTATGGTGATTACATTTTTTTGCTAAATTCACCCTTTGTGTATGTCTCCCTGCAGATCTTGCCATGGCTACTGTGCCCTTGAATACATTTCCATCCAAGGCAAAACTTTTCTTGCAACTACGTGTAATTTCCATCACAAGCTTCTACGTCCCCATTATGCAGAATTATGTTTTCCCTATAGGATCAAAAAGAAAAAAAAAAAAGAAATAAAGGATGAGGTTCTATGAATGAAGGAGTTTTAAAACATAAGCTGCGGAAAATGGAGCAATCTGACTGGGTAACAAAGAGTTCTAAGCAGAGAAATTAACATGCTTGGAACTAATTAGCCCCATCAGCTTCCTTCATGCTAATTTATCCATGATGAAAGAAGACAAAAATAGCAGGAGGAAAGAAAAAAAAAAAGAAAAATTACAGGAGTTGTGCTTTATATACAACTACTATGAGTAGGCAAACCCCCTGGAATTCTGCAGGCTGAAGCGCGAGCATGTATGATCACATGCAAAGCCCTGGTCCCGCAGCCACGTCCCTTCAGACATCCCCCTGCATCGCTGCAGGTTGCAGTTGCACAGCAGTGCTCCCGTTTCCCAGCACATTTTTCTTCCAGGCGCCACACGTGTGCAAGGGGCTACTCGTAGGGATGCAGCTGCTGGAGTGAGAGCTTCTTTCCACTCCTTTTTCTCCCATTAATCTGCTCCGTGACGACAGCAGAACCAAACAAAGCCTCTCGGTGCAGGTAGTTCCTGTGATCTAGTGCCTGGCTGAGTGTCTGACAAAGCCCTTTTTGGCTTCTGACCAAGGCCGTGCTGTGCTACGGTTGAATTAGGGGAAGAGGGATTATCTCTGCAACTGTCCAGATACAGCAAATGTGAACTAAACATTTGCACGCTTCCCCACGGTACGAAAATATCCCCGCTGTTCCTCCTTGCAGAAAAGCAGTGTCTGCAATACCAGGTGGGCTCCTACCACAGCACTGGACAGACCCCACATTGCTCAGCTTCCAAATTTATTCGGTCTGATTTATTTAGTTTATTTATGTTTATTCAGCCTGATACGGGCAAGGCTGTTTCCTAGAATTCTTTGGGTTTCCATTTGACTGCACTAGAATCATTCCTTAAATAATTTGTTTTTATTCACGTCAAGTATGTCCCAAGAAAGACAACCTGCTCTGCAATAACTGCTACCAGAACAAGGCTTTCCAACCAGTGTTCTTTGGGAAAGCCAGCATCGAAGCACCCAAAACCAAATTAAAATGTAGAAAATACAGTGAGGATGCCGGATCAGACAGCGAAGATGACCTTTCCAGCACCAGTTTCTATCAGGGTTTTTTCACTACTCCACACTTCACTAATTTACTTTTCATCTACATGTTAAATGCAGGAATAGAGGAGTAACCAGAATCTAAAATAAAGGATCTAACAAGGTATATTGCAAGCATTGTGCTATAATCCATGTTCCATGCAAATACCAATTCCAGAGAGAAATCAAATACAATCCGTTAGTTTCTGAGGAATCCGAACAAAGATACTTCTGCCTTGGACTAGGGTTGGTTTTCAACAGCAAACAGCATCGCTGTATAATGACTGCTGCCTATCTCGCAAATATTCAACTTTTTATATTGTATAAAAGTGATGGACAGGAGTGGAAAGGGGAGGGTTTTTTTTTTTACTTTTATCAACTAAATATTTTTCATAGAGATTTTACAAAAAAATCCATACTCTAATAGTTCGCCATGTATTGGCTGCAGACATAGTGATTTGCAATGGATTCAGAGAAGAAAAGCCATATTATTTTGATAAATTGTACTGTTTTATAATATTAATTTGATCTGAAAAATTCCTCTCATCTGAGGTAAAGCAGATTTTTCTTTGGGCACAAGTAAAATCTTATTATGTGTTCTCATTATCATTCATCATTATGGTAAAGAGTAAGATAATATTATATTGTGCCCAGACTTCTACACTTCGAGGGAATGTAAAAGGATATATGAATAACTTATGAAGTGATTGCAAAATAAAATTGACATCAAAGTGATTCACCTCTGTAACATATTACTCCCTCCCTGTAAAATTGGATTCTTACTGAAAAACAGTTTCCTCCTTTTGCAGTTGTGAAAGAGAGAAAAAAAAATGAGTCTCCTGCCCTTATGGAACAGTACAGCAATTTCCCACGTTTTACGAGGGCAAAAGTATTCATCGGCAGCTGTACTTCTATTCAAAATCTAATTTTTGGTGCTTGATTAAAATGAATCCAGCCCTTCCCCATTAATTTCAGCATGCTGCCCTAAAAGTGAGACCTGGGTGTGACACCCAAAACAGTGAACACAAACTCTGAGAGCATTAACAGGGCTCCAGGGGCCAAAATAATCACCAGATATTTATGACCTGCTTAGCAGCTGGAGCAAAATGTCTGGGCAGCGAGGTGACTGCCACAGAGGTCTGTGCAGCTGCATCGCATTGCCTAGCCATGGGGGTTCCCCCATCCCTCTAAAGGCTTTTCAAACTCCTTTTTCTTGAAATCAGTGGCCAAATTCCCATCAAAGTCATGCACTACTGTATGGGAATGCTATGTGCCAGAAGATTTTAAGCCCAGTTGATGTTTCCATGAGGTTCTGCTGTAAATGTGCCTGTTGCCCTCCCTCGGGGAGCTTGCTCGGAGGAACACTAATTCCCACCGAAGAGTGCCGGCTCCTGGAACAGACACACCATGTCCCCATGATGCAAAGTGCTGATCCAGTATGAACTCACTTTGCTGGTTCAAATCTGTTTGAAACACTTGCAATAGAAAGCTTTGTCCTGCCAGACGTCACGGCAAATCTGGTATAGTCCGTCCTACCACAGCAGGTCTAAAGCCATCACGAACACCCAGTGTGCGGACCAGTGATGCTGTTGATCTGAATCGTATTTATCCTGCTGGGTGCTCCAGCCATGCATGGTTTCAATTTTGTGACTGTGAGGCCACCACAACTTATTTATTTCCTGATTTAATTGGCTTTTTGTAAATTAGCTTTCAGTTCATGCTTTCCTTTGTCTTCATATGCATTGGGAGCAAAATCTCGGCCTTTTCATGAAGCACCATGCAAACCACAAAACACTTAGTGACTCCAGTAGGGCCAGGATTACAACCTTAACTTTGCAATCTTTCTTTAATCTTCTCTTAGTTCATTTAATTCTGATACCATTATCTGTATTGCCCCATTCATTTAGCATCACAGATCTATCTCTTCATTCTCACTGGGAGGCTTTAGTAACTTTGCAAATCTTCTAGGTCTATCTCCCATACCTACCTTTTGATCTTCACTTAAAATCTTCCTTTAATGTCTGGTGAGCTCAGCCTTTTATCAGGCAAAGCACTCCACCCTGCCTGGTAGATGGGGCACTGCTCTGATCGAGGTAGGCATGAGGAGATGAATTTCTACCGTCTGCCTCTCAAAGTGATCCCGTTGGCCGCTCCTGGCTCTCCAACCAGTTTCAAAACCGGTTCAACCAAATCCAATTTAAAACTGAAAAGCAGACAGGATTTCATAAAGTTTTACAGCCCATTCCAGTTTCAACTGATTTCAGGACCTGCATTATCTCTGCTGGGGGATTTCTTCTGGTGACCGCCTCTGGTGGACAATTCTGCTGTGGCTGGGAAAACTCAGTAACCTACAGCTTGCAGCAGGCAGTTTAGGTTGAAAAGCACACAATCCATACTGTGCTGTTGTTCCATTTACTTTGGTTTATGAAATGAGCTCAGCTGATGCCTTATTATTTTTGCCTAGCCACACAAAATTACCATGCCGCTCCCGTACGTACAGTTAATCTTACTGGCACCACCAGTGTATAGACAAGCTGTCCCCTCTTCTCCTTGGTCTCAGTGTGACTATGGCTCAGCTGGTGTGAAGCGGGGACCCAATGAAGAGGACAGGCACTGCAGCTGGGTCAGGGCAAGAGGAACCTGGGTGCCAGGGTGCAGACTGGCGGGACTTGCACCAGAACCCCCCATGGGCTCCCAATCCATCCCATACCACTGAAATAAAAATGCTTATTTTGGTATAATCTCTTCCTATGTTCGGAAAAAAATTATACTAGCATGACTATGCCCATACTGCATCGCTGTAACTCATTGTATTTTTGAAAAGCATGGATTTTGGGATAATGAGCTCATGAAAATACTGCAGGCAAGCACTGTGTTGTACATGATCCAGCCCTTTGGTCCTCACAGTAAACTCTTGATGATTTATCTCTATATTGATCTACCTCCTGATGACAGTGGACCATGGTGAAATAGCTGGCATGCTGGAAATTCTCATGCCCTTCATCACAGACTCACAGACGGATTGAGATTGGAAGGGACCTCTGGAGGTCGTCTGGTCCACCCACCCTTCTCAAGCAGGGCCACCTTGAGCAGGCTGCCCAGGACCATAACCTTTGGGCTACAACCATGGCTTCGGAATATCTCCAGGGACGGACACTCCACAACCTCCCTGAGCAACCTGTCCCAGTGCTCAGTGATCAACACCCTGGTCATGCCTGCTTTGCAGGGTGGGTCTTGTTGTTACACATGATTTAACACAGAGTATGTCAATTGTCAGAGGTGCTGAGCAGGTCCCATTGCCTCCAACCATAGCTGGAGATGCTCATTGCTTTTAAAGATCAGGCAAAAAAACTGCTGTGGTTTTCCTCTCCTGAAGCAGTAACAATTTCTGGATGAAGAGATAGCAGAGAAAGGATAAATCTAGGGTACAGGAGGATACAAGTGCACTGCCTGCCCTCTGTCATTTTTTTTCTGGGTAACTTTAAACTCTGATGCTCTCTGGCTCTCAGGCGAGGCACATTTTCAGAAGCTCTCAGATGTCAGTGGATGCAAAGCTCAGCTGAAACCGAGAACAAATGAAAAACCTTGTCCTTCGGTCTCTCCCAGCATGTCAAGGATTTGCTTGACCTCTTTAAAACTTACCTGCTCTGCCCTCATTTCCTCATTTCCATTCACTTGTACCTATCAGGGTAATTTGGCTATAAGACAAACCATCCAAACAGATTGGCATGTCTTCAGTGTCATGAGCCGAGAAAAAAAAAAACCACCATCCCTAACTCCTGAGCGCAAAGACTGGACACTGGCAGGAAGGCAAATAACAGCATGCAGCATCTGTGTGGTGCTGGTTTTCTGGAGCGATAGTCTATTTATGTGATGCTTTTCATACAGCGCATGCTTTCTCTACCCATCATCGCCGAGGTGAAACTACGCAGCACGGCAACAAAATAAGCTGCTCTGCCTAGTAGTGGAAAGGTCTTTTCCCAGCACATACTACAGTTTGCTTAGATGGGTGGCTGAAAATGATGTGTTGATTTTAACAGAGATTGATAGTCAACATGAATATGCTGCCTGCCTCGCTTCTCTGCTGGATGCTCAGCAGAGAGCCTGGCAAACCTTAAACAATGGGATCACCCGTTGATTTGGGGATTAAAAGCTGTCTGTGGAAGAGCGCACTGAGAAAATGTGCTGAGAGCTTCTGCTGAAGGGGCTAATTCGTAGTCTAGTCAAGTAGCTTCATAACTATGTCTATCATGAAAATTTGTTATCAGCATACTGTTTGAATCACAGATCAATGCACACTGATTTTGGCAAATCTAATTAGATTTGATGGGAAAGAACACATTTGCATTTTTTAGGCTCTGTAGTTCCCATCTCTTTATGTGTAATTTCATTTTGGAATTGTTTAACAGCGATTAAGGGTCGTGAATCATGATACTGCAGAGACGTCAGCCACGATTATCCCACTCACTCAGCCAATCCTGTCTGTCACCCAATGCTGAGAACAGGAGACTGGGAATCAGACCAGCCAGAAGTCAATGTGTGCTCCCTGTATGGCCACAGGCAAGATATTTTACATGTCTGCACCTCAGTTTACATATCTGTGAACATGGATATAGCATATATATGCATCTTAGGGGCATTATAAGACTTCATTGATCACTACTGCTTCTAAACTGTTTCCATTTCTTCTGCTTCCACAGCACAACACAAAACTAACCATCATCATTTGAGATGTGGAAGGGGTGCAGCCTGGTGCTTATCTGCCTTTGTGAGTACTGTGGCTGCTCTGATTTCAATTTTAGCTTGTAATATGCAACTGCTCAAATCTCTTCTTGGTACAGCAAGGATACCAGCCTCACAGACATCCTTCGTGAGGTCAGGACTTAAATGGGATGCTCTCTGGGACTAAATCAGTGAGCTGGTGCTATGACAGATGCCCACACTTCTCCCTCCCTCCCTCCTTAGGTCTTTTCTCCCAGTGCTTGTGGTGTTTATTTAGTGGCTGTTGACCAGTTTGCCTATATTCATATTCCCATCCCAGGAGGAATCCTGTGCCTTGTAGTGTAAGAGCAGCACCATCGTGGCTATGAAATGGGCTTCTAAATCCCAGGACTGTGTCCTGCTCCAGCACACACCTTTACCTCTGACACGGGAGGTGGGAAGAAAGGGGCCAGCACAGGCCAAAGGCTGAGATGGCTTATTGCACCTATGGTGCTGCCACTCTCTGGGTGGCAATGAGATGCAAAGGAGGGTGTTGAACCAGGTCTCCCACTTCTTAGGGAGGTTCTGGGTCGTTATATGAAATGTGGGCAGTGGTGCTACTGTCACCAGCTGTGCTAAAAAGCGTACAAGTCTCCGAGCTGCCTCTGAGGAAGATCCCAGCCCTGCAGCCACAAACCAGCCTGCCTGAGCCCCGAGAGGACCCTGCCCCAACACTTAGCCCACAGCCATGCCCATGCGGAGAGTGTGGGGCACATCCATAAACAAGCCCCTTGGGAAGGTTAAACTTTATACGTGAGTGCATAGACAGCAGCTGGGCTTGAGAGGAGAGGGACACCAGGTCCAGTGTGGGTTTCACACACTGTCACCTGCTCCCATCCTGCTGCTGGAGGAGCACCGTGCATTGCCCTCGAGCACAAGTTGCGGCTTGGCTCTGTCAACACACCTGACGCGACACTTCATGGGCTGCCAGTGTCACTCTCCCTTGAAAATCGCTCACATGAATGTTGTATATTTGTTATAGATGGAGAGATTAGTGTAAAGGCCAAAAAAAAGTAAACAGAAAGGGAAGGACCCTGGGATATCGTGGAGGTGTATGCCAGCTTGGCTGGTCTGACCTGTTTATAATATCTAACACAATCACAGGTGCCAAAGAATAGCCAACAAGTTAAACAGTTTCCTCTTTGCAATGTAGCAACAGGATCTTTGTGTGAGGAGGGCAGGGTCCCAGAGTCCTTCAGAAACAGGGAACCAGACACCAGGCTCTCCTGTGGAGGCTGGTGGCATTTTGCTTGGCTTTGTGTGTCCTCTGTTGCTGTTGACACACAGAGTCCTCATGTGGGCACGAGGGCTCTCCTGCGACCAGACCTACGACTCCTATTGTGTCCCAGGTTTTCCATCCCTGCTGACAGCACCACTTCCCGCTTCCTCTCTCAGGCTCGCAACTTCTGTCCTGATCTTTCACCCTTCATGCAAAACAAACAAACTCGACTCCTTCTCCCGAAGGACTCAGTCAGTCCCTTTCTCAGGGGCTTCCTTGGGAAGTGTGGTTGGGGCCTGAGTGGTGCTGCCTCCCTCCCTCTCCTGAATTGTCTCTTCTTTTGCTCACGACATTTGTTTTTTTACTACTGGTGCTGAACCTCTGGCTCACAGTTCTGTGAATTCTCCCCCAAACTCAAGCATGCTCATCTCTGCATCTACTTTCCACCCCATCAGTCAAATTTAGTAATGCAGACGTTTGGTTTCACTTTATTCCACTGCTTTCATGTTTCTTAAATCCCATTCAAGCTAGTCATCTTAAATGCTCTCCATAATCTCCAAAGGAGTTTTTGCACCTCTCTGCCCTACTAGCTCAGTCTTGCCGCACACTCAGAAAGGCATCACTTCAAAATGTCGTATTTGTTTTCTTTTTTTTTTATTTCTACCAACTTGGGGAATATATGGAGCATCTGAGTCACATGCTCCTGTAGCTGGGCCATCAGTGACAAGTCTGTTACTTCTGTGCTTCATATCAAACCTGCGTATCCTCTTTCTCTGTTCCGGAGTCACAGCTAAGCTACCCTACCCTAGCCTTAAGAAATCTCCCACTCCTTGGAACATGCTCCCAATTACTTGCCAAACATCTTCCCTGCAGTCTGGCAGACAAAGACGCATCACGCAGTTTTGGAGTCCCAGAAAAATTGAGCCCAGCTTCATTAACATAGCCGCGTTACAAAACGGATCATCTCTGTTTCCTTTACTCATTAGCTTTGTCTATGCTCACTATAGCCATCAAGAGAGGCACCAGCCTACGTTTATGGATAATCTGTACAAAAAAATGGACAAGTGGAAATCTAGCAATGTAATTATATTAGAAAAAAAAATCATAAATTCTGGGGAGTGGAACTGGCAATGATGATGGTGTAATCTGCTCCCACAACTCTGGATGTGGGTACTTCTTACACACCTGAGTAGCCACTGTACTATTCTAACACCTCCTCTCTCTCTGTTATTCATCTTACATCCAACACTGAGAGCACACGGAAGGTGGCAGAAGTCTTTCCAGCAGCTTCGGAAATTTTCCAGTCTTTGCTTCTGCTCTATTATGGCCACCCGCTCCTGGCTCTCAGAGCTTTGTCCCCACCAAAATCACAGGGGAGTCACCATTGCCTGGAGACAGATCACTCCTCGGGGACAGGAACGTATTTTCTTTAGATTAATACGAGTACTTATATTAAAAGACTGAGGAGTAGAAATAAATTATGATAAGTGCCTTTGCCTTCTGCCATTATTTTATCACAGAATGAACTTGATATTGGTAAATACAGCAGGGAGGTATGTGTAAGGGTGAGGAGAAGAGCCAGTTGTGTCAAGCCATAACGCCTGCTGCAGAAGAAATGGGCGTACGCTGGCTTTGAATCCATTCAGGATGGAAATTAGGTGGTTTCTAACCTTCAGAGAAGAAAAGTGCCAAGATAATATCTGAGAAGGTGAAGTGAGGACAAGACACTGATGCTCCACTTGACGCCTTTAAGGACAGACTGATGTGAAACGATGGCTTCTATTAGGAGAGGAGCAAATGCAATGACCCAGCCCTTTCTTCTGAGTGTCTGAGATGACTTAGGTTTTTGGACAGTTCCAGAATTAACCTGGAATAAGCTTAATCCCTGGATGAGGGAAGGTATAATTATTGCTATGATTACAAATTCTCAGCTGTTTTTTCTGCTGTGTTTTTCCATGACCCATGTTTGGGGGAGATGTGTGGTGGTTTGCCCCAGCCTCCGCTGCACTTACCTACCGTGGCTGAGGACACTTCACTGTCCAGCTGCCCGTGGTCACCAGCCGGAAACTGTCACCTCCGTGCTGGGCTAACCGCAAGGAGCACGTCACAGCTCTTGTTGGCTCCTCTGGCACTTCACCTAACTTGGGCAGCTTTACCTGGCACCGATTAAGATGCACTGGTGTGATCCCTGCAGCTGGCAGAGCTGGCGGGGCTGTACACAGGGAAGCAGTAGCAGAGCTCTGGAGGGCAGAAGCCTTCAGCTGGTGCAGCTTTGTTGCAGCCTGACCCCTGATCTTTACCTCGGATCTCCTTTTGGCCTCGAAAGAGTGTGCTGCGTCATTTGGCCTTGACTTTGCCATGTTTAACTTGCAAGGGTGAACTCAGAGCAATGCAATTGCCTTGTGTAAGTGTGCTAAGCTGTTGTAAAGATGATTACACTCAAGTGCTTTATCGACATGGACTGAGTATGTCGTAACACTAGATGATTTTTAGAGTACAATCACTAGAAAGGCTGCAGGGCTGAGCAATAGGAACACAAGACATATTCTACATGCCAATGGAAAGAGGGTCTTTGTGTTACCTCCTGCGATGAGAGCCCCAGGGCGTGATGGAAACTGTGCGTCCTCCCATGGCTGCCGATGCTCCAGCTGTGTCATCGCTGGGGGAAATGCTTGGTGGTCACCTGCCACCCCCCTGTCAGCCTCCCTGGCAAGGGGTATGGTATAAAGGATGGTTGGTGCATTTTTATGGGGTCTGGAGCCTGACTTCCAAACGCCGGGGCTGCCTCGCAGCGGACGGCAGCAGCACGTCCTTCTGCCACAGGTTGCAGAGGTCCCTCCTGGAGCTGCGTCTGGATCATGTGATTGTGGTCTGACTTCTCTGTGTGCAAACAGGCAGTCAAGTGCTTTCATTCTTTTTTTCATGATGTCTTCCTGGCTTTGTCATGCAGGGAATTGCACACAGAGATGCTTATCTCTCATCACAGAGCTGTGCTCAAGGCCGGCGGTGCTGCGGGTGCTGTGGTGACACACAGGCAAGTCTGTGGCATTGGGAAAACCGGTACTAATTTGAGCTGACATTTAACAGCAACTTCTGCGTGTGTTTTGCCGAGGAAGGGAAGGAGTTCTAGAGAGAAAGGAATGAAAACTCAATTTTCTATTTGATACATATTTCTCTCCTGCTCTAGCAGCCAGGAGCTGTGAAGGAGCCATCAGGGCCCCATTTAAGGGCAGTACCCATGTGAAGCCAGAGTAATAGCTTTATGCCACCATCCCAAACTCTGGAGTGGGAACAGGCTTGGAGAAAACGTGTTTCAGGCTGTTCCAGCACTCGGGCGCTTTTCAGCTGACAACGTGATCCTTTGGTCTCACGAGCAGCTGTAGATTTTGGTCTTTCCCCCAAGTTCACTCACCTCAGGAAGACATTTATTTAGGACTTGGTCTCCAGCCGGCTGTAGGAGTACGGCCCAAAGCGATCTCCTCCACCCCTCTTCTGCTGCCGAAGGGCATGGCACAGAGAGCTTCCAGCTGCCTGAACAGGAGGGCTCTTGCTCTGCGAGCGTGCAAAGCCTCCTTTTCCAACCCAGTGTTGTATCTTGCTTAAACTGTAGCACCACAGAATTGCAGTTGGGATAAAGCCACATTTCATACCATAATTTTGTACCTTTTGCCCTAGCAGTCGCTTCTCCTGGAATGACTGGGTTGTTCTTGCAGAGCAGCTTTTTACTGCAATACCCAAAGCATTGTAGGGGAGTTGGGAGCATATTTACTAAGTAAATGAAACAGCATATACTATCCACATGAAAACATCACTGCGCTGGATATAGACNTCCCTGCAGCTGGCAGAGCTGGCGGGGCTGTACACAGGGAAGCAGTAGCAGAGCTCTGGAGGGCAGAAGCCTTCAGCTGGTGCAGCTTTGTTGCAGCCTGACCCCTGATCTTTACCTCGGATCTCCTTTTGGCCTCGAAAGAGTGTGCTGCGTCATTTGGCCTTGACTTTGCCATGTTTAACTTGCAAGGGTGAACTCAGAGCAATGCAATTGCCTTGTGTAAGTGTGCTAAGCTGTTGTAAAGATGATTACACTCAAGTGCTTTATCGACATGGACTGAGTATGTCGTAACACTAGATGATTTTTAGAGTACAATCACTAGAAAGGCTGCAGGGCTGAGCAATAGGAACACAAGACATATTCTACATGCCAATGGAAAGAGGGTCTTTGTGTTACCTCCTGCGATGAGAGCCCCAGGGCGTGATGGAAACTGTGCGTCCTCCCATGGCTGCCGATGCTCCAGCTGTGTCATCGCTGGGGGAAATGCTTGGTGGTCACCTGCCACCCCCCTGTCAGCCTCCCTGGCAAGGGGTATGGTATAAAGGATGGTTGGTGCATTTTTATGGGGTCTGGAGCCTGACTTCCAAACGCCGGGGCTGCCTCGCAGCGGACGGCAGCAGCACGTCCTTCTGCCACAGGTTGCAGAGGTCCCTCCTGGAGCTGCGTCTGGATCATGTGATTGTGGTCTGACTTCTCTGTGTGCAAACAGGCAGTCAAGTGCTTTCATTCTTTTTTTCATGATGTCTTCCTGGCTTTGTCATGCAGGGAATTGCACACAGAGATGCTTATCTCTCATCACAGAGCTGTGCTCAAGGCCGGCGGTGCTGCGGGTGCTGTGGTGACACACAGGCAAGTCTGTGGCATTGGGAAAACCGGTACTAATTTGAGCTGACATTTAACAGCAACTTCTGCGTGTGTTTTGCCGAGGAAGGGAAGGAGTTCTAGAGAGAAAGGAATGAAAACTCAATTTTCTATTTGATACATATTTCTCTCCTGCTCTAGCAGCCAGGAGCTGTGAAGGAGCCATCAGGGCCCCATTTAAGGGCAGTACCCATGTGAAGCCAGAGTAATAGCTTTATGCCACCATCCCAAACTCTGGAGTGGGAACAGGCTTGGAGAAAACGTGTTTCAGGCTGTTCCAGCACTCGGGCGCTTTTCAGCTGACAACGTGATCCTTTGGTCTCACGAGCAGCTGTAGATTTTGGTCTTTCCCCCAAGTTCACTCACCTCAGGAAGACATTTATTTAGGACTTGGTCTCCAGCCGGCTGTAGGAGTACGGCCCAAAGCGATCTCCTCCACCCCTCTTCTGCTGCCGAAGGGCATGGCACAGAGAGCTTCCAGCTGCCTGAACAGGAGGGCTCTTGCTCTGCGAGCGTGCAAAGCCTCCTTTTCCAACCCAGTGTTGTATCTTGCTTAAACTGTAGCACCACAGAATTGCAGTTGGGATAAAGCCACATTTCATACCATAATTTTGTACCTTTTGCCCTAGCAGTCGCTTCTCCTGGAATGACTGGGTTGTTCTTGCAGAGCAGCTTTTTACTGCAATACCCAAAGCATTGTAGGGGAGTTGGGAGCATATTTACTAAGTAAATGAAACAGCATATACTATCCACATGAAAACATCACTGCGCTGGATATAGACTTGTTCTGTGCAGAGGATGATCAGCCGTATGTGGCAGAGGCAGTTTCCAGACTGGGCACCATGGCCTGCGATGCTGCTAACAGGTACTCTCACGTTGTACACACTGCGGGGAAAGGCACGCTGCAGCTCCTGTGTCGTTGCAAAGGTGCCGGCTCAGCAGGATTTTAGGTTCCCTCCTGGATGGAGCAAAAATAGTGAGGGGAAAAAAATGATGTGGCATTGAAGCTGCTGCTTGGTTTCAGTTCCAGCCTGGAATCGAGGAGGATACAGTTAATATTTCTTTTAAAAAAGCAAAATAAAGCTTGATTTTTTCCATATACTGGAGATTTGTTTTTGTTTTACTGTTTCACCAGTCTGCAGCCTGTTCTGTATTTTTGATGTTTTTTCCCAGTACTTAAGGGACTGCGAAGCTCCTTTCTCTGCTTGCATGTGGCATGTGTGTACCCTTCTCTCATGTGATTATTTTGAGACATCCATGATATTTCAGCCCTCGAATTCGGGGAGAACGGGACATTTTTTCATATCTCTGATTTCTCTTCGCCAGCAAACTCGCGGCGTTCAGGAGAAACGGGAGCGAAGGCTCTTTCCCTGGTTAACAGCAGCACAGGACAAGCTGTGAAGGCTCCCAGGCTGGGCGTTCGCTTACCCTGAAGCCGGTGCCGTTCTTCCGCGGCGTGTGCCGGCCCCAGGGAGCCATCCCGCACGGGACGGGGCCCCGCGGCCTCCCCGCGCACGCTGCGCGCATCAGCGCCAGCTGCCTCCGCACCTGCGGAGCGCCGCCGCCTCCCTCCCCGCAGTTTTTTTTTTTAATTTTTATTTTTTAATTGTTTTTCACTTTTGGGGTACGCCGTGGCGCGGTGCGGGGCGGCGGGNCGTTTTATTATTTATTTATTTTTTTAAGCGCTGGGTCGACGGTGGGATAAAAATAGCAATCGCAAGGCGAAATCCGGGTGGGGAGGCGGAGGGGTCGGGATGCCTTCCCACGGAAATAAACCGCCGCGATAAGGGCCGGCGATGTTCGGGGTCGAGCTTCGCTCCGAAATGACACGGCGTGATGTGCCCATCCCCCCCCGCAGCCCTCCCCCGCCTCGGCGGCTCCCCCGGACCCGGGGTGGGAGGAGAGGAGGACGTGGATGCCCACCCGCTCCTCCCTTGGCCGGGGGAGGAACTCGGGGCAGCGGGGTGATGGTGGGGGGGAGGGTGTGTGTGTGTGTGTGGGGGGTGTTTGCGCGGAAAATGCGCGCTGCGCGCGGAGCCGGCCTGCTGCTGCCTGCGTGCGTGTGCGGGGTGAGCTAAGCTTTTAATCTGCAGAGCTGAACTGTTCTGCTCGGGCCGCCGTTCGTGCGGGCACTCCGAATTTAAGGTGGGTAGCACGAGGGCCCGAGGAATAAAAGATGGGGAACGTTCTTTGGAGGCTCCAAAGGCCGTTTTTATACAGGGTTTTTCCAGGCCGTCTTTTCCTTTAGAAACTGTGGATTTTTCAAGCACAACTTTAATAGGCCGCGTGTTCTTTTTATACATAAATAATATAAAAATGTTTTCATTGACAGGGTGCTTTAGGACTTTGGTGTTGAACTATTAAACTCTTGGTTGCTGCATCTTAAAACGCCTTGTGGAGAAATCCCAGCAGAACCAGTAATTGTATCTGAAGGATGCTGGAGGCCTTCAGTGAGATCTTTTTAATCCCATTAATGTTGACAAGTTTAGACATGTTTGCCAGTCCACGTATCTCGTCAGGCACAGCGAGTCGCGAACCCACGCTAGTTCCTTTTTACTACTATTTTAAAAAATAGACATTATTTAAGTCATTGATTTGGAACAAAAGAGCTTTTCTGGGGTTATGTTAGAGTATATTAGCCGTTGCTGAATACAGAGAGCTGAATGTATTATGTACTCCGTATGGCTGTATGAAATGAGAGTATTTATTTCTTCATCGGGCAGAAATACGGTCTCACTAATGTCAGTCAATGGGTCTGGGTTACCGTAAGAGCGCTTAGATATGTTTTTGTAAAATATGAACATATTAAAAATAAATTGGCTCTGAAGCATTGCCATCACTGTAAGAAATAAGGGTACAGTCTGATACTTAGTCATGTCTCATAAACATCCAGTTTCCTTTCTACTGTGAATTTTAAAATTATTTAATAAATACGTATATTTTCCAAGCACGTGGACCAGTCAGATGCTCTTTTGTGCGAGGTGCTGCATTTCTGATACATGCCAGTTCACACCCTGGGGAGCTTCAAGGAATCTTATACAGACTTTGCATCATTTTAGGAATGCACCTCCGACTTTATTTNAGTAACTGTAGGCAAGAGTGGTTTAGTTCTGGGTTGCAGTTTACGTTGTGAATCTTACAAAGGAAAGCAGCTCAATGCCTGGTTTTATAACTTAAACAAGGTGGTTTGCGAACGAATCGATACTGTAAAGAGAAGGGTAGCGGCATATTCCGCCCCCCCCCCCCCCCCCTCCCCCCCTTTCTGTCTCTCACCGTGTTAAGTCCTGAGTCTGGCTTACACCTAGCTTAGCATTGTGGTAATTCTGATCGATCTGGCTGTGCCTTTGTGTATTTTCAGTTCTATTAAGGTAATCAGTTGTACAGGTGCAGTTTGTCAGACAGTGGAAATGCCTCTGTACCTGTCAGGAGTAAACTATATACTGTGCATCCCTACGTATGGCATCCCTGGGAGAGGGACTGTGCTGGTCTGGCTGCATGGGGACAGGGAGAGCAGTGCCACCTCTCTGCCTCGGCAGGGCCTGAGGGATTTTGCATCCTTTGCATCTGCACGCTGTTTGTCCACGCAACGTCAGAGCAGTTCTGCAATAGCGAAAATAAGGAAGGGCTTAGGCCTGCCACTGTTGAAAGGCCCATCTGTTGCAGAAACGAGTCGTGTGTTTGAATTAGTTTTTTAGAATGGAATATTGGCTCCCTGGGTGAACGTGTGTGCTTGAAACATGACTTCGGTGGGAGCCAAGAGCTTTCAGAGGTGATGGTGAGTTGTGTTCTCCCTATGACGCTGCGCATTTGTGCAGCTCTGCAGTCACGGTGTTCTCTCTCTCTGTGCCCCTGCCGAACCAAAGCGTACATTTTGGTTTAATTAAGGACTTTATCTGCTGAAATTGGAGCTTATGCTTAATTCTTTGCAAGAATCGAACTGTGTCTCCCTGTTTTTAATCAGAATGCTTTATAAAGACAGCTTATGCTTCCTGGCTGTATGTATTTCACTGACTTTTGTACGAGGAATTACTGACAGGGGAACTGACCCATAGTGCCAATGTTGTGCAGCAAGGCTAGGGAAAAAAATTTGTATATCTATATACTTTTAATATATTGGTGCATCTTGTGTTTGTTTGTCATCTTTCAGCTGATGATGTTCAGTGGGTTATTACAGTATCACTATTTTTCTATGGGCCTCTTTCTTCAGGCCCTCTTTTTCTGTAGTTATGCTGGTGCAGCTCAACTAGGAATTGCAAGGTAGGGCTTACAAGTATGGCATCTTCAGAAAACATACATTTTTTTTCCCATTGGTTTATGCAGACAATAGCACCAGCCATGGGAAGGGGAAGTGCTGGCTTTTGTGACCTGTGAGGTGTTTCTGCTGCTTGTGGGAATACTGAGGTGTCGTCTTTTGCTCCCAATACATGAATTTAGCAAAGGCTGGTGTTGGCTACCCGTGGTGCAGTGCATTGCAGCTTGGTGCAATGCATTGCAGCTGGGAGCAGTGCACTGCAGCTGCATGTCTATCAGTTAAGCAATGCAAGTGGGTCCATCGGAGCTTTGGTGAAGCCTCTGCGCTGATCTTCGCAGTGAATTACTGCCGGAGAGGCCGAGGTGGTTGGAACACCACCTTGACCCCTCGCTGCTGCCCAAGGCGATGGTTCCATGATTGGGGATCCTGCTCTGTGAGCCAGGAGGGGTGCAGAGCTGCAGACTGAACTAGTGGAGAGGAAAGGGCATACCTGGTCAGGAAGCTTTTGCTGTTTGCAGCAAGGTGATACAGATCTTATTTTGAAGCACAGTGTGTTATTTTCTGTCTCCTCGCTGGCTGGTAGCTTTAGTACTGAACACCTGCGTAGTTCCTGGCAAGATTTATGAAGAGTGAGGAGGGAATAAAGACATAATCTGTGTCTTGGACCCATTAGCACTGCATATGGGGTACATTTTTCCTTGTCACAGCTGCATCTGTTCCTGAGCCAGTCCGTCTTCTTATGTAGCAAAGTACTTAGTGCTCTGGCATGTGAATATTGCTGTATGTCTGCACATGCTTTATTTATACCTGGAGATGCAGTGCCTGCCGTTTGCTTGCCTTGTTGTTAGAGCTCAGTGGAGGACAGCATTTTTTTTGAGTTATCAGTGTTGTGATAAAGCTGTATTCCTGAGACTTTCCTCAATTCTGTCTCTGGCAAGTGCCGGAGGTCTTTTAGAATGGGGCTTGTTGGTGGTGCTTTTTTTGCCATCGGTCCAAGGGTGACAGATGAGCAGCAGCGAGATCGCTACCTGCGTCAGCTCTGCTCAGCTGAAGACAGCAGTCTGTCTGCAGGGTGACACAAACACGAGGACCATACAGAACAGTCTCAATGGTTTTGCAAGCATCCAGATCTGTGTGACCAAAATGCCTTTTAATGCTTCCCTGGGTGGTATCGTTCTTTATGTGAATTCAGGGTACGGATGTGAATATCTGTCCGGAGCTGTGTGCTGCAAATCGGGAGCTGATTGAGTATCACCCAGGGTTTCCTGGCAGGTTTGTCCCACCCTCTCTGATGCCTGTGCTGTCATATTTTCACTGTTATTGATGATATCTTATATTTGTCAGTAGATGCTACGGTTGCATCCCCCGTCACCTCGCAGGAAAAATGGTCCGTGAATTGCTGCTGGTATGGTACATCAGGGCTCTCGAACACAGCAGTGACAGGCAGAGCTAAAACCAGTGCCTGGTAGATAATTCAAATTAGAAATTATGGCAGAGGTCTTTAATGGCAAGGGTGATTAGCCACTGGAACAAACGGGCAAGAGAAGAGACAGATTCTCTCAGTCATTTCTGCCTTAATACTTGCATCAGAAAAAGCAGTAGAATTTTTGCATAAAAATCATTGGGTGGGTTCCTGCAAATCAGCTTATTGGAAAATCCCTTGACCAGAGGGGAGGTTTGACCGTGCCCCCCCTGCTATGAGTTGGGTTGTGCGGGCGTTGGGAGCCGATCTGCACTGCTGGAGAGCGGCGTGAGCTGAGGTGGGGCGTGCAGAACGTCGTCGTGAGAAATAGCGGCCCAAAGCCCTGGAAGGACTGTGCGTTTGCACGGGAGAGTGTTGTTGCATATGAGAGTGCCATTGCCGTGAGATGTTTTGGAAGACAACATTTTGTCAGCTCTTTTGCATATCTCGGTCAGGAATACCCAGTGTCAGAACTTGCACGTGGCCGAGAGCTGCAGGACTTTGAGAGCTTCCCAAGGGGAGAGGCATTACTGGGGTTCTCACCTACAAGCTGGGGGCTTGTCCAGTCACAGGACCCTGCGCCTCTCCTGGAGGAAGGGGTGAATGGCAGAGAAGCCTAAAGGAAGCCCCAAAAGGCTCTGCCTGTTTTGGCGGAGGAGATCTCTACCGCAAGAGCAGTGCCCGGAGCTGTAGGCTGCTTCCTTAGGAGCAGGTGGAGAGCAGAGGTGGGTGGGAGAGACAAGACCACATGCCGTCATGTCGTTTATTAAGCAGCTTGTGGAGGCCCTCAGCACAATTGCAAGTTGTTCTGGCAAACCCCAGGCTCCGAAGCAGGCCAGTGCAGGAATTTTAAGGTGGAAAACTCTGGTCCAGTCCTCATAACCACCCACCATCATTTTCCCTCTATCCAGCCCATACGGTCCAGTCTACTTCTCCTGGACTTTCTCTGAACACCCTTTCTGTGCTGCCTGGCTTCCCTGGAGAACAGCTGGTTGGGTGCCTTGTCTGCAGTTTAGCTTTACTGGTGGAGTTGAGCTGGTTAGAGGATATGTCATGTCACACCGGTAACCCCTTTGGTGTGGATGGAGCATCCCAATTCCTTGCACTGGTGGAAGCCATCACGTTAGTACTGCTGTAAGCTGTTCTGCATCAGGGGATTTTTGCAAGGTAGCACAGCCTACAGGTTCAGAGTCATCCAAAAGCAGGTATGGGGCAGCCCCCCTGCTGCCCGCTTATGTACTGCTTGCCTTTGGTCTCAGGACATTTTGTGGCTTTCCTGAAGTCCCAACAGCTGGATTTAAGAGGCTGCTCGTCTTGCTTTTTTCTTCCCAGTTAGGAGGACTAAAACTCTTGATGTTTTCACTGGTGCTGCGGGGGCAGCATCCTGTGAGGTCCTGTATAAATCTCAGCTGGAGTTGGAGAGCTATTGCCAGTAAGTCAGAAAGGAGAAGAAAAATCCAATTTAGGAGTATTTTTTTTTAGAAAAAGCAACAGCTTGCAGCTCTTAATTAACTTGTTGTATTTTGAGTACTAGATTTGATCATATTGCAACCATCTCTTCTTGAAAATGTTGGCTGAGCAAAATCCTAGCCCAAATAAATTGCATTACATTGCCTTGCACAGTTCCCTGCCCAGGTAGGCAGTGAGCCCTGAATGTGCAAGTGGAAGGGGCTTGCAGGCTGTGCAAGGAGTGAGTGGTGCAAGAGGCTGGAGCATTACTGCCTGTGTAGGTTTAGGAAAGGTGGCTTTTCCTGGCCAGCTTTCAGCCAGGGGCCACATCCTTCCAGCTTGGTGTTAGATCTGGTATTGCTGTCCCTGGGGGCGATGCATCGCTGATGTCCACGTGGTGTTGTGTGTGCTGGTTCACGTGGTGGAAACAGCAGCCGTGGGCTCGTACCTGAGCGTGTGGGATGTGGAGCAATGGCCAAAGCCCAGGCTGCGCTTGAACCTTTTATGTTACATCTCCTCTACGTGGAAAAAGGTCTAGCATGGGTCTCTCTTTGCTAATGTTAAACTTTGGTAACATCATTATTATTATTATTATCATCTTCATCATTGCTATCACTATTATTATTGTATTAGCTATATTGCAGACATAAAGTTTATTATACCTTTAGTAATGCTGTAACAGTCTCTAGACATGATGTACCAAAACCCCTTTATGCTTCAGCTGATCGTCACACCTATCAGTGCAATGACCTGTAATTTAGCATGCAAAGCAAAAAGCTACTGTGCATTTTTTTGGAAATATTTAGTAATTGTTTCCAGAACTATTTCAATAATAATGGGTTGTTTATTTGTTTTCCTCCTTCATAAGAGTAGGAAAGTCTGAAATACACTTTCCCAGAAATGATCGGGAGGGAGCAAATGCTTCGTGCAGCAGCACAGGCAATTGAGATGCTGCTCACTGGGTTTAGACGATGTTTGCTATGTGAATTGCTGGATCATTTGATTTACAAGTATCTCACATCTGGCTGTGGTTCTGCTCAGTTTGTTTTTGAAGGTGAAGTGGGCAAAGCGTTACATTTTTCTTAAATGTTAAAAGGGCTGCTATTAGAGCATATAAAAATACTGACAAAAAAGTACACGTATTTGATATTATAGAGGAAAATAATCAGTCTCGTTTACGAGCTGGGAGGCTGGACTGGAGACCTGGAGGGTTCTTCCCACCAGCGCTTCTCTGTTTCTGTGGTTACCGAGAAAAAATGAAAAGCCGAGCTTCAAGTCTGTGTTTGTGGAAGGAGACCCAACTGTCATGAATGCACAAGATGAGTAAATAAAAGCAGTTAAGATGAGCAGGTTCAGAGGGGAGAGAAGATGCTGCTCTCTGCAGTCCAAGAAGCTGAAGCAGAGAGACTTTCATCTTGAAATGATTTCCTTATCTTGAGTAGTTAGTATTAGGACTCACCAGACCTGCTGGTTACAGGTAGCTTGGATAGATGATGGGGTTCCCAGTACTTGGCCATGGATTTGGTGGCTTTGCCCTCAGCAAGCCATTTCTTCTCCCTCTTCTTCCACTCTTCTGCTTGCCACTTTCATCTATGAGCACCTTGGGGCAGATGCTGCCTTTTGTACAGTCGCTCATGGCATAGGACAGTAGAGCCCTGGTGTCAGCTGGACCCTCAGAGCTCTATGGAAATGGTCGAGATCCCGTACTTCTGCTTGACATGGTTGGAAATGCAACAGTGACTTCCATAGGCTGCCGTCTTGGAGGGGGAGATCTGGTGGTTACAACAAGTGCAACTAGACAGGAAAATAAGCTTTTGAAACTTCTCATCAAATAGCTATATGAGATCCTGCAAGTGTTGAAGGACTGGAAATAAAACCTTCCTTAGCTCCTAGCTTAGTGTGACAGGTGAATGTGAGTACTGGCTTTTCATCTTCATAGCATCGTTGAAGGCCGTTCTTCACCTGGGGGAGGAACAGGAGGAAAAAGGGAAGAGAAGAGAGGTTTGCAATAATTTTGTAATTTCAATTTTAAAGATAAGTGCATCAGGTACAATTTACAGGTTACTAGGTGGTAACTGTTGTTCAGACAGGTTCAGAGCTCAAGATGTTGTCCATTAGCATAAAGCATAACATTATGTTGGTGTTGTAGGCTGTAAACTACTTTTGGTACCCAGTGCCTTCCTCATAAATCTTGGTGACCTAAGAGACTTTTAGCCAGGACCTTGTTTTGCAGGATGTTCTCAGTACATTTTAATGAGTATTTTTCTTGGGTACTTTCATGAGCCTGATTACAGTAAATAGGATTTAAGTTCTGTGCATTCCTCTGTTCATTAACTGCTAGCACTGGCTCACGGAGCACGGTGGTATAGGAGAGGAATGTATGGGAGGGATTAAGCAGCCTGCAGTCACTTGTGCAGATCTGCCATGACTGGAAGAGCTTACAGTTGGTGTTGCTAATGTGTTTTACTTCCTAATAATATTAGGAGTGTTAATATTTGTAGTGATAAACACTTGTATCTTGTTCTGCTTAGAAAATCTGGATGCTGAGCAGGTGAAAATGTTCCACTGTGGCAGCAGAAAGACAGCTAAAGCTCGTGAAGGTGTGAGATACCATCAGGGATGGGGCCGGCGTGTGGGATCCTGGGAGCCATGCTCTCTTGAAAGTCTTGAAATCTGGGCTAGATCTGTTTTAGGACTCCATGAGGCATGACAAAGCCTGTAGACCCATGAAATACTGCTTATAACATTAATATTTCATTTGAAGATGTTAAGGGATTTTGATGCCCATTAGAAGTTGGCAGGTGTTAAAGGCTGAGCTCATGCAGCTGTGGTTTCACTGGAGGCTTGGCCAGCAGAGCAGGTCTGCTGAGAGAGGCCCGCGACCTCCCTCCGTGGTGGCAGGTCACCAGAAGAAGGAGCTGGAAGTCACATCCAAGCCCTTTGGCATGGCTGCTACCACAGGAGAAGTGATAGGATTTGCTCTTCCCATCAGTGTCGATGCTTGGAGCCCCATGCTAGGCTGGCAGTAGGTGACCTGGCTGGGCAACACAGACCATGGATGGCATGAAGATGATCCATAGCTCTGTTTAATGTTTTTGCTGCTGCCAAGGAGCTGAGTTCCTGGGCACCATTGGCTCATGGGTGAGGAGCAGCTCTCTGAAGCTGAGCTCAAGCAGTGCAGAAGATCTGCTTGACACGAGGAAGGGTTTGAAGAGTCTGCTGCTGCCATGCTGGCTCTGTTGGCTGATGGTACATGTCCACAGCTGCTCCGTAGAGTTACTGGGTTAGGAGCACTCTTGAATTTCATTTGATGATAAGCTGCTCTCTAGCAGTGCTGGGTTTCTGTCATCTCTGGCTGATGAAGAGATGCAACCTCATTTTTCTGGGGTGAGTCCTGGTCTTGGTCGTGACAATGATTGCATCTTGGCTTGACGACATGTCACGGTTTAAAGCTGGGCTGGCTATTAAGCTCTTTGTTAACCCCCTCCCTCCCCGAAGTTGGGGGGGAAGAGAAAAGGGAAAGAGACTTATGGGTTAGGAAAGTTAAAACAGCTTTAATCTAACTACAATAATAATGTATAATAATAATAATGAAATATACACAAATATACAAATATGTACAAAACCGATATTGGACTGCCCCCCACTGATGACAAATACGTCACCCGGACGCTGCGGGGCACGCCCCAGGAAACTCCCGGACTGTACTCAGCAGCAGCAGGCAGGAGCTGGATTCAGGAATGCACGGATCGGGATCGAAGGCAGAAGAATCAGACAGAGTCCTCCTTGGACGCCGGCCATAGAAGAAGAGAGCGAGACCCTCGTGATCCCTCTGCTTTATACCGAGTATGACGCGTATGGGATGGAATACTCCCTTTGGTCAGTTTTGGGTCACCTGTCCGACCCGCTCCTCCCCACCGCAGGGTCGCAGGGGTGACCACTTCTCTGCTCTTTCAGTTCCGGCGCACAAGAAAGTCAGCAGAAGCAAACATCGACCTTGGTCTCCATAGGGATAACTATAAGCAAGGGTCTTTCTGCATACCATTCCTACTGATGTTCCAGCACTGACTATAAACACGGAGCCTTATCACTGCTAGAAGCAGCTACTGTCTGGAAAAACATGCAGATAATTTCAGAGAGTGCAGCTTCTCAGAAGAGACTTAACTAAAAAGCAAAGTTACTGAAAGAAAATCGGTTCTGTCCTGGCCCAAACCAGGACACGACAGCAGTGATATACCTGGGTAGGGAGCCTGCAAGTGAAGGAAGTTCCAACCAGTCCAGAAGGGTCCAGCCCATCTCCTCCACAGTGTGGGCAGCTTGCGATGTCTTTGGATGCTGGCAGCTGTTAGAAAAAGATAAAGTTTTGAGGTCTTTTGGCCTGTTTTTAGTGTGCTCCCTGTATTGCATCAGGTAGCAGAAAGACTGCTTAAATCTTTGTGCCAAAGACCATAGGAGCTTTCTGCAAGGGAATGAAGCCTCTCAGTGAGGTTTGATGGATGTGGTGGTTCTGATGTGGGTTACTACTTACTGCTGGTTGTTTCAGTCATGGAGGATCTTTACACCATCTCCATTAGTGGCTTAAGTAGGATTTTGGAGAACAGGGAATGGATGGATCTTTGCTCGTGCTCTGTTGTGGTTCACCCCTTCCTGGCTTCCTGTCTGAATTAAGATTTTTAGATGTGCCCATCCAGGATTGCCATGTATGGTGGGATGATGGTATCTCCTTTGGCATGTCTTTTGCTCCACTCTGGTCAACCTGGTTATTTGCTTGTACTTTCTAGCTATATCTTGGTTTTGCCCTAGGTTATTTGGTCTCCGGGACAGAGACTGGCCTTTCTATTCTATTTTTGTATAATGTCCAGCACAGACACATGTGATCTCTCAAGCTCTTGGTGGGGCGATATGTAATGCCAGTAACTAACAGCAGAGATGCTCCTTCTGGGGATCTGTGGCTATCTGTGCATGCGATTATGTGATGGCCATAAATGTGCTGCCGTAGTGGGAATTTTCTTACATCGCTTCTGTGTTGTTTTAGCTCTGAATAGCAGTAAAAGTGGAAGCCAGCTCGGTACAAGAAGTGTACAGAAAGCATCCTCGTGCAGGTGAAAACTGTCTGTGCGGATCTATCGGAGCCAGTGGTGAAGTCTTTGCTTTTATTCAGGGCAGTGTCGATGAAGCATGGCACAGTTTTTCTGCTTGGACGTGTATGTATCTATCTATATCCAAGTAACTTTTATATGTGTTTTTATATATATACAAATGTGTGAAAGCATCATTGCCTGTTTAGCTCTAACTTTGCTTCCTCCTCCTAGTTTCCCTCCTCTTCTCTTTTTCCGTTTCACTTCATGTTTGAGTTGTATGCCGGTGGTGTTTTCATAGGCATATTTCCCTTTTTTCTTACATTCTTTCCCCTTTCTTTCCTATTCTGGCTTTTCATTCTTTACCTTCTTGTCCCCGTGCTTCTGCTGCAAGTTGTTTTATAATTTGTCTTCTGCTTGGCTCATCCTTTCTGTCACCGAGGCAGGTCAGCCAAGCACCCTGTTAGCATCTCTGCACACCCCGAGAGCTCACGGCCTGAGGAGCAGCCACAGCTGTGCCCCTTATTTCTTGAAAAAAAAGGAATAAGGGAGTCAGAGCTACTTTTGTTTCCCTTCTCTCTAAATGGATGTCAACCTGACAGTTTTGGCTTCCCTTGCCTGCTCTGGATTGCAGCTGGTGTGGCTGAGTAGATGTTTCTGAGATCAGATGGTAAGAATAAAATTGGCGTTAATGGCCACAGTGCTTCTCCCCTGCACTCCTGGGCTCAGTGATGCTCCTTCCTTCTGGCTGTGGTCTTTGCTCCAAGCCTAGGCTCTGCATTCCGGCTGTTACCTCTCTTACCTCTCTGCTGCTAACTTTAGTAGCCGCCTGGCTTGCTGCAAGCCCGGGGCTTTCCCACCTGGTTTCAACCCCATTCCTTCCCTGTGGAGCAATGTGGCCGCAGTTTGTGGTGGTCCTGCGAGGGCTGCCGTGCGCTGATGGCAGAGGGCTTCCGGATGTGCGAGCAGTTGTGCAGGCAAGTTTATGCGTGCATCAGTGCCGGCTTGATTGATCCGAGCAATGTCCATCCCCTTAAGAAAATGCTGCATGGAGAGAGCAGGCGGGCAGCGCTGGGAGCAGAGGGGGTCATAAATGGAGTTGGGGTCATGTCCTGCACAGCGCTTCCCACTTCTGTGCAAGCAGTGAGCACTGTGAAGTGCAGCGCCTTTTAGAGGCTGCCTCTTAGACAATAAAGCCGAGTGTTTTGACTGCTTCTGATTATAGAAATGGAGGGATCTGAAATCGGGAAATGCTTTGATGTTGGCAATCTGAAGAACACGCTCAATGTCACTTGACAGCAGACATTTTATTCTTGGCTGCATCAGCCTTGCAGCAAGCGAGTTGGTTGGGTGGCTTTGCTTGCACAGCTGTTTTTTTTCCCCTGAAAAATCCCAGAACTCAGCACTGTGTTTCCCATGCTGGAAATCTGACGCTTCCAAGCCCAGGTTTGCGGCGTTGGTTTCTTCGATGGGTGGCAGCTCCTGAGCGTGCCCAGCCCGCGCTCCTCTGAGGTCAGGTCGGGTGAGCTCTGCTGAGCGTGGCTTAGCCAAGCAGATCTGCGGAGGGGCTTTGCTTCAGAGAGATGGAAAGTGGTTTTTTTTTTTCCCCTTGGAAAGATGTAATCCGAGCAGAAGATTTTAAAGGATATCATCCAGGTAAATAAACAGAAACCAAACTCCAAACCTTCCCCTTCGTGTTGCTGATGATAATACGTGAAGCTTCTTAAATGAAATGTGAACACTCAGTGTCATGTTTCGTTCAGGATGACTCTTCATATTTTTTTTTTCTGCTTTCCTCCCCCCTCTGCAATGCATAGTGCTTTCACAAGTGGCACAAGTGTCCTGTGCCATCCACCTCCCCCCGCCCCTGACTCAGCCCCCCTCGGACGAGGGGCTATTTCAAGCCATGTTCATAACTTGATCTCGCTGGTGACCCTTGCACCCAGGGATCGCTTAGTGCCAATTGTTAGGGTGCTTTGCTGTTTTCAAGACGCTTGGGCCCGATCCTGTTTCGCTTGCACACCCAAATGAGATTTTTTTTTTTGCGCTGGTTTAGTTTGGCCCAAGGATGGGCTTGTTTATCTTCTCACAAATTTGGTGCTGTCAGCCCCACTGCACAGAGCGATAGCACCTCAACTTCTGTAGTACCTGCAGCCTTTGGCATGGGACACTGAATGACACTGGTTGACTTGAGGGATGCAGAGGACCTTGCCTTGGGAAGGATAAAGAGCAGGTCATGGCTGAGGTAGCTTGGCAGGCATCTGGGAAAAACAGTTTTTAAAAGCCAGGTCTACTTAATGCAGAGTTGTCGCCCTGGAGGTTGTCCCGGGTTCGATGGTGAGGCTTGCGATGCTGCTGGTCCTACATTTTTGAGCTTAGGTGTGGTGGACTTGCTATACTGGGGCAGATGCTCGTGTTTTTCTTAGCTAGCATACTGTCTCTGGCCCTGGTCAAAGCCAGATGTTTCAGAAAAAAAAGCGAGTGAAAGTGAAATAGATGGCTAAAGAGTTGCCAGATCATACGAGCTGTTTTCTGCTGAAACATTTCAAGCTCATGCTGGCTTGTGCCCAAGTCATGCCTGCCCGCTGGAGGGCTTGGTAATGAGTTGTAGGTGGCAGATTTCAACTAGCTTACAGCATCTAAACAAATAAATCTTTTTTCTTTCTCCCTCCCCAGTATCTAAGTGTGTGGCCTTTGCTACTTGAGTGTCTCTTTTAAGCAGCTAAAAGTTTTTCTAAGTGAAATATGTTTCCTATGCTGCAGTTGAGAGATAAATATAGCTGGTGAATTGAAAGAAGGCCATAGTATGTGTTATGTTGCCTTACCCAGTGTATTTTTTGTTTCTTTTTGTGGTGATTCCATGCTAAGTCAAAGTGGAAAACCTCCTGAAAGATGTTATTTTTCCCGTTGAAAGAAATTACACGCCAAAATGCCATTCACTGCCTTACGCTGCAGCCAGTGAAGGGAAGGATTAAACCCTCTGCCCCTCGTCTTCAGCCCAGCGCTGTGTGTTTGGAAAGCCAGGCGCGTTTGCAGCTGAGCCAGCTCTAATAATAATAATTCGGGTTGAGAAGCGCAGAGTAGCCTGTGATTAGCAGAATAATTACTGCACAGTGTATAAATTGGGAGGTGGGTTTTTGACATGGCGAGAGGAACGCGCGCTGCAGCTGCCTGGGGAGGCAATCGGCTCATGTCACCTTGTTGACGTTCTCCGTGTAAAACTGGGTGCAGGAACCGCGTGGAGCAAAACATGCTTGTAAAATGTTGATTGCTTTTGAGTTTTTCCAGTAAATTCTGGTGATGAAAGAGCAGCCAGAAAACTCTTAACTAAGAGTTTTACACTGTGCTCTACTCCCCAGGGTATTTTTTTTTTTTTAAAGTTTGGGTGAAATTGTTGGGTATATTCTCTCTTCTTGCCAGGAGACCAAACTTTGACCGGCTGTTGGCTCTAGGACCTAAAAAATGAGCTAGGAAACCTTCCAAAAGTTCTCCTTCATGGGTGCTGGTTCAGATCTGGGTCAGCGGGAATGAGAGAGACGTCTCTATTATATGATGCTGCTCTGACATGTATAAAGCCAAGTAAGTTCATAAGCTCATAGCTGATGACTCGTTGCCTTAAAATCTAATCTGCCCTGCTGCGTAATGGCAAGCAGGGCATTTTACGCGTGCTTTCCCCTCCGTGCTTTGTCAGCAAGGGCAGGGTTTCTCCCCAGCAGCGGGCAGGCGGCTGTGCCGGAGCTGCCTGCACAGGGCAGGTTGGGAGGTGGCACCGTGCGTACGGGTGCTGTCGGCCGTCACCCGTGCAAGGCTTCGGGGCAGAGCTCACCCTGGGAACGTTGCACAGGGCAGGCCTGGGCTGAAGGGCTGTTGGAACTGATCCACCCCAAAAAAACGAGCAGAGCTGGGGAAATGCTTCCTAAGGATGGTGCTGGGACTGGCATCCTGGGACGCGGGCTGTGGATGGGCCTCTGCCCGGGCTGCTGTCCAGCCTGTGTACCCTCCCTCCCCTTTTTAAGAATAGTTTCTCTGCAAATAAATACTGTACTCATAGAAATAAGTCTTTAAAAAAACAGGTTTAAGCTAACAGAAATATAGGATACTCTATGGGTTTACATCAGTTTAACTGAAGTCTAGTAGACTGTAGATCTCTTCGAGACTGCCTTCAGTGTTTGCATAGGACTCGTACAAATAGGGCCCTGATTTTCCACCATGATGCTGGCTACTGTAATAGATACATAATAATAATTAATAAAAAAGTGCCTTAATTAGGCTAATTTTACTTGGGACAAGCAGGCAATCCTTTGATCCTTTCCGGCCTTTGTTTTTCATGATCTCGTGTTTTTCTTCCCTATATCTCTTTTGTTGACAGTAGTCAGAAGGATGTGTGTGTTCATGCATGTATGTGCACGTATGGTTACACATACACACACACACACATTCACACGCACATCCCTGCTCTTTTTCTGTATGATAAAATACATATTTTTTTTTTCCCTGTGTCAAAGACAACTGGTATCGCCTACATGCAGCTAAACAAGCCATTGAGTTAATACCACTGTATAAAGTCCAGGAAAGCCCAGTGAACATTTTTCTAATAAGAGGATATTCTGGTCCTCTTGATAATCAGCCCCCCATTGTAAACTCATTTTGAATCACAGGTTTAAATCTTTGTTCCAGTGGAAAAGATTTTTATGGGCAGCCCAAACAAGCATTAAATGCTGTCCTTTTTTAGCAGAGTTGCTTAAAATAGTACAGATTCTGAATCGGAAGAGTGACTTCAAGGGAAGAGAGAAAAGTTGAAACAATACAAGTCATGGTTTGGTGGCACAAACCTTTTGTCCCACCCCAGCTCCTGATAGAAATTTGGCAGAGGCAGCAGGCTGGGTTTCCTCGCGGTGAGACACCGCATGCTTGCAATAGCTCTGCACAGTTGGGTTTCCATCTTCCCTGCTGGTGGTCACCCCACTTATATTTTAGGGATGCCAGAAAATGACTTTGGAAGTCAAAACTGTGCCAGTTTTCTGCAGATTTATTCCCCTGCTTCCCCCACCCCTCCTGTATTTGCAAGGAAAAGACTTTTCTGGAGGATGTGGCAGCATTTTGGAAGCATGATGCTCCCCATGATTTGGGGTTTTGACTTCCTTTTCCTTTCCCTTCTTCCATACTGTGAGTAGGACATCCCCAAACCAGCCCATACATAGCTCTTCCCACCGGTCCCACACAGCTTATCCATCGGCTTTGTTTTCAGTGGCTGGGATTGCTGTGGCAGCAGCGGCCGTTGGGATTATGATTTTGTCATGACAGAACATCATGTTGAGACAGTCCACACCTCGGGGCAGGTGTGTCTCGTGTGCCAGTGAGGTGGCAGGTGGCTCAGAGGAGTCAGTGCTCAGGTCAAGATGAGCTGGGAAACTTGTCCCGTTTTTCCAGTGCTGTAGAGGATGCTCCTGGATGCATGAATTCTGCAGTCAGCGTTGCAGCAGTGACGCTCAAAGCTCTTAACCCTCCTTTTGCTCTTAATTCCTGAGAAATCCAGTATTGAAAGGTGGCATGGATCATTTTCTCCTTCTCATCCAGGTGCTGGTCTTAGTGCTGGCATAGCAGCTGGGTGCCCCTCAGGAGTGGCATCGCCCTTGTGCCTGCTGTGCTGCAGGTGATGGATGCGCGGCCTCTGGTGCAGCCCCTTCCTTACCCTCGTGCGTCCTTGGCGGAGGACCTTCCGCCGGCCGGTAGGAAGGGCTCTCCTCTTAACTGGCCCTAGCAATCTCGGTGCATACCTCTGCTTGTACGCACTTCGCATGAGTAAACAAGAACTGCACTTTCATTGCTACTTTATCGCACAGGAATGGCAATCATGGTGTAAAGAGCTCTTACACTGCGCAGAGGCTGTTCGCACTCAGATTTCCATTCCTTGGTCTCGGGTACGTCTTTTGTTCTCCCGACTCTCATTATGAAGCATCTTTCCAAAATTAAAAAGTGACATCGATCTTAGTTTTTTCCTTAAAACAGTCCCTGAGCAGGGAGGAGCGGTGAGGTTAGCATCTGGAGCTGACGTATTTATTATTGATGATGCCTTTAAATGATTAAACACATTTTCCTTGCATTATTTAGGGGAATTATCATATTCATCATTAATAGAAGGATGTCTAGGGAAATGTGTGATTCACACTCATAAATACCTTCTCTCCTCCTTTCGTTGTTTGCTGCCTGTCTTCTCCCAGCTCTTGCTTGTCCTTTTGGAGTCAGTGTTTGTCCTTCTGTCAGTACCTCCTGCTGCCTTCCCCCTCGGTGTAGGTGACCCGGGGCTGCGGAAGGGTGAGGTGTTTTTTCTTCTAGATGGGTAACTTGCAGTGTCCTATATAAGGGACGTGGTACTCTGGGTAAGGAAGTGAGGTTTAGAGCCTCTTAAGTATGTTTGAGAGCTCTTTCTAGGAAATGTTACTGGGATTGATGTTCTCTATTTTACCGTCAAGGATAACTGGAATCATGAAGAACCCTGGCGGTAGGTGTGCTTGTCTCCCCATGATATGATGCAATATTGGAGCTGGGTTTTATTGCAAAATGAGACAATGTTAACTGGTAATTTGGTTGTGACAGGGTAGGATTCCCTCTGCAGAAGATGACAGTGTCTCTGCACCAGTTGGTTTTACCGGATCCTTAAGTCATTAAAGCACTTTTATTTTTTCCATGCAGCAGAAACACTGTTTCCAGTGTGGGGTTTTAAACATGGACACCTGTCTGTTAGCTTACCTGCTGCCCTACAGGACATCAGCATCCATCGGTGGATGGTGGATGGATGGTGGTCCTCCAGATAACAAATTCAGTCTTTGAAGTTAGTTGTCTTAAATCATTTATCTAAAAGCTATTTTTTTAAAGAGGAGGGTAATTAGGTGGAGTCTTAATTGTCAGTATTCATTGTTTTGGCTGAAACTGTCTATCTGCCTCGTGCAGAGTGTGGCCCTGGGAGGTGAGGCGGGCAAGGAGAGCATGAGGTGCATCCACGCTAGGTCGGAGGTGTGAACCTCAGCTTCAAAGGGGTGTGTGGAAAGGATGGAAACTGCACTTTGATTCATTAGCTTCCTCTAGAGCATGCGAGACCGAGGTGGCCTTAAGTAAAGAAAATTAATCTGGATAAGAGACTGCCTGCCTTCATTCTTCTTCCTGCCTTTACTAATGTTTGTTTCTGGCTTTCAGACTCAAAAATCCCCCTGTAGGAGCCTGGAAAAGGGTTAGTGCTTTTGTAACTTCTCCCCATACAGCTCTATAAAGGAAAATAATTTCTCTGCTGCTTCTTTACCCTGTTGTTTTGATGCCCTGCTTGCCCAGCGTCTAGTGCTGGAGAAGGTGAGGTGCTTCTCACCTGGCATCTCCAGCTTGCTTGAGCACCCTTATGTGCTCTTTCTGGGAAGAGTGGAGTGGCACGAGCAGGGACCTCACAGATGTGCGGCGGCTTGGGAACATAGTGATTTTGGGAGTGGACTCGGAGGAAGGTCTCTTAGATATTTCTGTACTCGTGTTTTGCAGCCCTCATCATTTGGGCAAGCTGTTGAACTCCAAGGCACCGTGATTATGCAGCGCACTGTGGTGGAACTGGGGAAAGGAGGCCCTGCTCACTGACTTTTACTGCCAGTCGGTTTGAGTCCAAGAAGATAAAAGATTTATTGTTTTTTTTATTCCACCTAATCTTTCAACGGAGGCTCTGTTTGATGTCTTACCTTTGTTTGAAATGTGGAATTTATCTGCTACTATTATTATCCAAATGCAAAGGGGCCATGAGACTTTTTGTTTGGTTCAGCCCAGCCCAGATCACTTTGTGTTCAGGGTCCTGACCGTGGGATGGGGCCGCCCAGGCCACGTCCTCTGCAAAATAATAATTTTCCCCTTGTTGTACAGCAGTCTGTCCTGCAACTACAGCTCCTTTTCCTCTAAAAATCACGAGTGGGGTGGCAGGCTGTGTGGGACGCTTCTGGAGGTCTTGTTCCCTGCAGTGAGGTGTCCTTCCTCACCTGCGATGCTGAAGGTGCAGAGGAGGCAGAGGATGGTCTTCTCTAGCTAGAAACCCCATGTAGCCCCACCATCCTACTTCTGCATTCCTCCCCAGCAAACTCTAACCCATCCTAGGGGCTGGGCCCTCTGCAGATAGACGCTGTTGCTCTGTGGGATGCTTCTTGTCACCCGAAAGCGACTGCAACCTCTCTGAAGTTGTACCCCCTCTCCCGATGTTTTCCTCTGTGCTTCCCAGGAAGCACTTTGCAGCCAGTCATCCCTTGCGTGGTGGATAACATCCCATTTATCTCCCTTTTTGGGCTGCGCCTGTGCTCATGGGCGGTCACGCGGCTTGCACGGGGCCGTGCCGGCTCTGCCGATGCTGAGCGTCCATGAGGGCGCGTGATCCGGGTGTGCAGCACTCGCCCCCTCCGGCCCTTGCTTCTGCAGGGAAAGGGAAAAAAAACCCTGAATTCTTCATCGCTGACTGCAAAGGGCAATTATTCAGAGGGATTTTGGGCAGAGGGAGCTTGAAACGGTGAGGCAGCTTTGAATCTGAGCCGTGTGGTTGCACCGGATGAATCACGAGGGGGAGCGAAAAAAAAAAATCTGAGTCATAATCCCTGATACTACAGAGCAGATTTGCTTTGGGGTTTTTTTGTATATTCCTGCGTGCTGAATAATGTGCAGAGAAGCAGCGAGAGCCCTTTCTCTGCTGTTTCATCGGTGAAGAATGCAGCCCTGTCTCCCCCTCCTTGGCTCCATGGCTTACCAGAGCGTGGTGCGCCCTGCCGCCAAGCTGAGCCTGAGCCCTGCAAACCCCACGCTGGCCGGCCGGGCACCGCTCCCCCTCCTCAAAACCCCCCGAATGCCAGGGGTGCTGACGCTTTCCCGGTGGAGGGGATGTGTGGGGGGAAGACCATGCGCTGGCAGCTGTTTGTGACTCTGCGACTGCCATCACTGGGCAGCGAGGGAGGGGATCCTTAAAATACCCGTTTTGCAACGGGCACCTGCGCTTTGAACATCTCAAAATGATTTATGGAGGGGGTTTAATATGACGATGGCCACCCAGCACCCACAGGTTGGAGGTATAAATACATTGAAGTGAACTAGCTGTCATCTCCCTGGAGATATTCTTACAGCTAGCTGAGCCTAAGACCCCAAGGAACTTGAAATCTATATAATTTTACAGAGCATCTGATCTTTGACGTTTTGTTCTGTCAGCCAGCTCTCATTGTGGTTTTAGATTCAGACTGCATGGTGATTCCTGCTCTGTTACATTCCTTTTGATGAGATTTCCCTCCCCAAAAGACATACGTAATACCAGTATTTATTTAATGAAATATACCTGTCCCTAACTCTTTGCTCACACCGCAGCAGGGCCAGGGATGGGGTATTGAACCGAGTCATTGGGACTGGTCCCATTTGCAGAGGCAGGAGGTTTAAGACCCAGCAGACGTCCCCAAAGATGTGGCCGAGAGACCGTGGTGGCCGCAGGGCGTCAAGTTGTGGGTGGCAGAGCTGGTCCCCCCAGAAAGGGCAACTTCTGCCTTGGGAGCCAAGTTTTGGCTGTCTTGTTATTCTAACTGATTGGATTAACCTCCTGGATGAAGTAACTAAGTGACATTATTTATATTACCAATGTGGTTTACACTCCATGTGTTTAAAAATATTTTTTAGTGTTTCCTTTGCTTAAAGTGTGCAGAATTCAAAACTTCATGCACGGATGTGCACCTGTACTTGCATGGACAGAGAAAAGCGGTGTAAGTGCTTTAAATTTCAGTGAGCAAAGTGTTTTGTTGTGATATGAGACTGTTTTTGCCTTACAATGTTCTTCATTATTTTTTCATTATTACAGGTATTGGTGATAGGATAAATGTTCCCCCCAAGAGAAAAGCTGGTAGCATCCCAGCTCGGAGTTCCTGGTGCTGGATCTGAGTTTCACTGCTCCCTTTGGGTTTCCTACACCTAAAACTGCCTGGATGGAGCAATGATCCAGACTATGAAGTTTACATAGGGTGTTTTGGTTTTTATTCCCCTTGTGTAAGGTTATTTTTTGGTTCCCTGATGGCTTTTGCTACCTCCCTGTAGGAAGACAAGGCAGCATTTTGGTGGGACAACACAAATTTTGGTGATACAGATGTCACCTATGGCAGGTGATGTTATCCACTCCCCTGCCCCTACATACAGATCTGCTGGGCAGCTTAAACTGGCTCCCAGAAAAAAAATAAGCTTCTTCAGCAAAAAAAAGTCTTTTTTTCTTTCTGGTTTTTCTTCCTTGCTGCCTCCATAGAGCTATTTCTAAATCGATTGCAGTTCATTGGCATAACTTCAGTGATTGGGGCTGTGGGTATAGTCTGAATTTTCTTTTTATTTTCTTTTCATCATTTTACTGGCTCCTGGCACATCTTAAGTATGGGTCAAGCCAAGGCAATTGTGAGATGCCTAAGTTTCTTGCCTGTGGAAAGGAGCTATTATGCCTTTGGGTGCGAGGATGGGGAATTTGCAAGTGTCTGGATATGGATTATTTTTTTCTTCCCCTGCGTGTGTTAGATTTAAGGGGAAAAGAAAGTCTTTGGATAGTAAAGTGAAATTTGTACATACTAAAGCATTTGCCTGTATGCAAAATCTTCACCGATTTGCTATTTAATTCTTTGGTTTTTTCGCCACATTACCTATAGCAATACAGATGTTGGAGTAAGTGCTCTTACTCTGCTTTGCTGACCTGGAATGGAGACAGACTGTTTTCCCAGTCAAATCCATCACCTTAACATAGGATTGCTCCCGAGCCTGCCCGATTCCTGCCTTCAGTCGCCGTCTCAGCCAGCCTGCTTCGGCCAGCCTTACCTGCTGAAGTGATGTGTGACCTGTGATGCTATGACGATAGCAACCCCTGGCATATGAGCAGGCAGGGTGGGTAGTAATGTTTTAAATAAATATCCATCCAGCTGAGCCTGGTCAAGGGTCTGAAATGGGAAGTGGATTCCCTTTGCAAACATCCCCTCCTCCCCTTATACTAAATCTGAATAAAATGGAGATACTAATTACATTCATGCACTCCTGGCATGTAGAAGAGGCTAAAGATGAGTGCATTAAAGCAGGTGACATGTCATGATCCTGGCAGCTTTACTGGGGGGTGGTGGGGGGGAATGCATTACCACCACGAGGCTTTGATAGAATGAGGGCAAACTTGTATGAGATGCCGACGTTTCCTCTTTGCTTTATGTTTGCATAATTCCCTGTGCTTTCACACAGCTCCTCGCTTGCAAATAGTTGTCCAAATGTTAAATAATCCTCGGCAGCTTGGGGCTGTTGGTGGCTGCAGTTTCTTGTCTTGAGGACAGGGAGGCTTTGTGCTGGGTGAGGTTTTGCTGAAGGTGGAGCTCCTCCAAGGGACTGGATCCCGGATGTCAGCGCCTGGGGCAACCCGGTTGTGCACAGCAAGACCTGTCTAAGATTAGGTTTGTATTCCAGAGTAATTCGGTGCTACCTTAATCTGGATTAAAAGTAAAACTCCTGATTATTCCTGAGCAGCTACAGCTGGAGCATTTTAGGGGATGTATCCTGTGGTTTATTGTGCTGGGGTGGCTTGGAATTTGTCACCGGGTGTTTGCCCCCATGCTTTGTGGAGGCTGGAGAACCAGGGCTCAGGTTTTTCCCTGTGTCCTCAGTGCCAATAAGATATATTTCAGCCTAGGTAAAAAGCCCATGCTGTAGCCGTGCCTGTATACAGCCAGGCTTTCCCATTGGCTTGGCTGAGCATTTTGAAGGCAAACCCAGGGTCCCAAGTTCACTGCACGCCGTGGAGCCTGTGGGACCGCTCAGCAGATGTGCAAGCAGAGACTTCCCAGCCTCGTAGGGAGGTGGGGGCGTCCTGGCTGGTACGAACTCACCAGTCTCATGAAAACCCTCGCAGCTCCCAAATCAAGCCTTACGTTAGAAGGCAGTGGAATACAAGAAGTGAATCCATTCGCGTGTCCTGGTAATTGTGTCGGAGCCACTGGGGATGTCCGGAAGGAAATGGTGTCACGCGTTGGCAAGGCAGCAGCCGCATTTACTGGCTTGACTGAGATTTGGTCATTGAAAATCTGCAGCTGAAAGGCTAAGATATGAATCTTGGACTTGAAAGCGATTTTTATCTAAACATGTGGATCTGAAAGCTGGAAACCTGTCAAAGGTACAGGCAAAGTATCTGTGTGCCTTTGAAAACAAACAGCTTAAAAGGACACTGAGCAGTAAGCTCCGAAGACATCCCAAAAAAACTGATGGAAGTATTTGAGGACTGAGTAACCACAGTGCCTGCTGTAGCAGGGGGATTGCTGGGCAGTGGGACGGAGACATACTAGGAGGTGGCAGGGATGACCCCTCTTAAAACATAGAATCACAACATGGTTTGGGTTGGAAGGGATCTTAAAGACCCTGCCATGGGCAGGGACACCTTCCACCAGACCAGGTTGCTCAAAGCCCCATCCATCCTGGCCTTGAAACCTTCCAGGGAGGGAGAGTCCACAACTTTTCTGGGCAACCTCTTCCAGTGTTTCACCACCGTTGTAATGAAAAATTTCTTCCTAATACCTAATCTGAATCTGCCCTCTTTCAGTTTAAAATTGTTACCCCTCGTCCTATTACCACATGCCCTTTTAAGAAGTCCCTCTCCAGCTCCTTTGCAGACCCCCTTCAGGTACTCAAAGGCTGCTGTAAGGTCTCCCTGGAGCTGTCTCTTCTCCAGGCTGAACAACCCCATCTCTCTCAGCCTGTCTTCATGCGAGAGGTGCTCCAGCCCCCTGATCATCTTCAAAACATACTCAGAGAAGATTCTATGGGGTTTATTGCAGCGTTCACTGAAAAGCATTCAGTGATAGACAGGGATGGCGGAGCCTTGCTTGTCATTTAAGTGCTGGTGAAGGATAACAAAAATCAAACAGAGCAAGCTCACTTGAAAGCTTTGGGATTTCTTGTCCTTGGGGGAGTGGGGTAATCCCTACAATATATGACACTCTCTGTCGTGGTGTAGTTTCTTCGTCCTTGCTGGCAGTTGTACTGGTTTAATTCATGTTGGTCAGATGTAGCCTGATACTGAGGAATGATTCCCTGTGGTGTGGAAGCAGATTCCTCCTGTCCTCATTGCTGCACTTGTAAAATGGAGTGAATAATACTTCTTTTCTCTGCAGTAGCTTTTTAAATCTCTGGGTTTCCAGAGCGTCCTATTGCATGACCAGAATGAGTTCCCATCAGAGGGGATGGTTGTAAGAGTTGCGGCGTCTGTTAATGAGAGGAGGAACACAAGAGTGCCTGATGCTGCTGGGATCATAAAGGTCTCTTCCCTACCCTCACGAGCAGCCAAGGGGTATAATCTCATTAATAAATTTACCAAGCTGTATCTTAAGATTGGTTGGGCTGCCTGCCCCACTACAGCTGGAAGGTGTCCAGATCTGGGCATGGATAGGGACCTTCTTGCTCCAGCGTGAAGTCGCTTGTAGCCAGCTGATTCTCATTTGTTCTTGTGTCAATGTTGTCCTTTAGCTTAAATCACACTTTCCATGATGCAGACAGCAGCTTCATCTCCTCTGAGCTGTGCAGGTCCGACACAGCCAGCTCGCTCTGTCCTCTCTAAGAGGGGCTCGTGACTGCCCACCTGCTCCTGGCAGCTCGCTCCTCTGACAGGCTCTGTTCATATGCGTCCTTCCTGAAGGTAAGCTCCCCGATGGGACACAGTATCTGGGCAGCAGGGCATCCTGCTGTTACTGGTGTAGCCTTACATCTTCCTTAGATCTAGCAGAAAGACTTTGCTCTCCAGCATTTGCCAGAGTGGTTGCCCGTGAAGCCCTGCTGCGCTGATGTTTCTGGCTCTCACCTCCTGGCTGTCAGCACTGGCCGGGGTGCTCAGCAGCAGAGGTGTGCTGCTGGTCATCTTGCTTCTGATGCCTCATGCTTGGAGAAATGGCAGGGTTTGATCCCAGCCCACCTGCAGAGTGTGATGAAATTTCCAGTGGGACCAGCCTTAACTAAAACCAGCCTTTGCCCAAATTTGGCACCAAGCACCAAGCTTGATGTCTTTGCAGAAAAGTGTGCAGTATTTAGAAGCATCAATGAAAGCTGTTTTATTTTTTGTGATTGAGTCTTCTGTACCAGGGTTGTTTGGCAATATAGGGTATAAAAAGTACATGTAGTATGATGGCATAGTTATTTCTGATTATAATTGTGGCAGTAATGACTGAGAAGATACAGTTATGGTTTTGTTCATAGTAGACTTTCTGCTGCTAAGATGACATTTCTACTTCCAATTTTCTACAGACTTTGTGTGCTTCAGATCTTTGTTTAAATTATTTGCATCTTTTTAAATGGGGGTCACAGGAGCTGAAGTGAAACTCCCAAGCTTTTAAATAATTCCATGGTTCACTTGGCTTTCAACAGGTCCTCCTCTCCGCTGTGGGTTTATTGCAACTCCAGCTACTCATGCAATGAAGTTGTGACAAGCCTCTCGTGTAGATGGGCAAAGATGCTTTTTGCAGTTTGAAGTAAATGTGTACTGTGCTGTTAAATAAGGGCTTTATCTCTCAACGAGGTTTATCTATCTGGTTGTACTTGCAGTGGTTGCAATTTGAGGTCCATCTCCCTGGCTGGCCCTTAGGAGTGGACAGTTGGTGCAGAACAGACACTGCCAGGGCCCTTGCTTTCTGTGCTTCATTTCAGTTATGTGGAAGGGAAGAAGCTAAAAAGAGAAAAGCCAGCAAAAACAGAAGCAGAATTTCTGCCGCAGCTGTTTGAAACAATAAATGAACTACAATGTGATGGTGTGGGTGTTTGTTTTATTTTTCCCCCTCATTTCCTCATCCAGCTTTTATTATTTCTTAGTCTTGGCAGTTGGAAGGACTGTTCCCAAGACCTAGTGCTTTGCCTCGGTGACTCCCTGAAACCAGACGTATGCTCATTTACTAAAGCACAGATCCTGCTCGCGCTCACCACTTCCCACCGCGCTGGGTGCCTCTGCCTTTATGAAGGGCTATAGGTACAAGATGATCATGGGAGCTCATCTCTGTAGAGCCAGTACGTGAGCTACCAAATCGGAAAGTCTGCAAGGGAGTTGATGTCAGGATGCTACGTAATCACAGTGACATAATGCGCAAGGTTTTGACTTGCAGGAGGTTTGCCTGGGGTCGCTGAAGCACTTACAGACCCAGCCACGCATGTTGCCCTTCTCTTGGAGGTTGTTTGGGGACACGTGGTAATGAAGACCACCACGTGAAACAGCTCAGGCATTGTCATACCTTGGAACCTGGCACATGAAAGTCACCTGAAATAGGTTGCTGTTGTTGCTCTGTGGTTTCTAGGAGGAGGGGTGAAGTGGAGAGCAGGGGGTAGCAAATGCCTGAGCCGTCTCACTTCGACCCACCTGGGCTTGGGAGTCAGCACCTTCCTCTGTGGCCAGACACGAGGTTACACCCTGGTGAGATTCAGAATAGGTCTGATGAGACAAAAACACAAGAAGAAAGCTATCTGAGGTAAAATACATATATCTACGTGGAAATATGTGGTTGGTTTAAGCAGTGACCCTGTGGTTAAGTGGACCTCTAGGGGTTGTGGCAGGTGGTCTCCCAGCGATGCAACGGCCATGGTAGATGTTGTCATCTCTGTCAGCTGTCTGCTCTGCTTCCTGGAGGCTGCTGTGGTTGCTATGGGTGGCAGAAGGGGAACTGTGTCGGCTCCCCAGCTGCTACCAGTTGCAGCTGAGAAATTAGTTTAAACTGTTGATTTAATTAAGCTGGAGAATGCAGCAAGTCATTTGTGCATGCCGGTGGTGGGTGCTGGCCAGGAGCGTCCTCTCACGCCTGCCAGCTGCACGGGTCTGCTCTCCAAAACATCTGAGGTTGGAGACCGGATACTGAGCAAGAGTGGTGGCTGGTTTTGATCTGTCTGGTGATTCCTGTGTCACTATGTTTAAATGCTATTCCTTTCACTGGAAGGCTCATCACATGGTCTCCTTCAGAGTTATTCCTGGTCCCTTTAGATATGCAGGGCTGTGATCTTTAGGTATTAGGGCCTAACATGCTTTAGGGCATCCTAATGAATAGGACTTCATTAATGCAACTGAACAACTTAAAATAATATACAATAAACTACTGCAGACTTCTGAGTTGTGAACACCCATGGGGATGCTTGAGGGTTTGGATTTAGAAGACAGTTTCACAGAGGTCGCTTTCTGGAGGGGCACACGGAGGAGGAGGGTGGCAGGAAGTGGTGATGTTAAGGCGGCTGAGGATCACGAGGTCGCTCATCCTCCGGTGTCCCACAACGGGGACCATTTACACCGCTCTGTTACGGTGTGTTAGAATCGGATAACGGACTCCCACCATCCCTCCCACTCCCACGTGCAATCTTCAATGCCTTTATGCACTCATGAATGCTCATGAGAAGACAGGAAGATAGGATGTCCTCATATTGGCTTGGGTGCGTTCGTGCAGACCTCTGCCAACGTGGCTGTTTTGATTCAAGGAAAACCAGCAATTTCCCTCGTTTTTGTGGCCTGACTAGTGGTGGTGCAGGTACACAAACTGCCTGGGGAACCGTGTGGCAGCTGTGCATGTTCCCAAACCTGACTGAGTGCACAGACCTCATCAAATGAAGTACAAATGTGCTCAGAGTTGTTGCGCGTACTTAGGTCTTGCTTGCAGCAAGCCCTTTGCATCCAGCTTGAGTAGCCAGGTGGGCCAAGGTTGGCAGCTGTGAGAAAATACTGCCCTGAGAGCGAATTCTTAGACAGATTTGGCTCATGTCAGTGAGAGTAACAGTTACCAGCTGAACTGGGCTTTGTCAACTCAAGGCCAGAACTTTGGTGTAGCTGTGGAAAGAGCAGGCTGGCTTTGGCATGTCTGGATATCGAGATGATACATTTCCTGGTGGTAGGTGGTGGGAAAGCCTGCATCTGCTGTGAAACGAACACCGCTTTCCTTGGAAAAGTACTTTCCAAGATAGCGATGATGGACAAGTCTCTCTTGATAAGTGTGGCTTCACAGATCGTGTTTTCAGCCTCATGGAAAAAAATGGAGAAGGTATCTAACGTGTCAAACTGTTTAAAGGACAGGTCTGCAGTTTTGAAGGTAATGCATTCTAAAAATAAACATTAAAAATGATTCTTGAGCTTGGGCCAGGTTATTTCAAGATCAAAATCAATGCCAAGGCACTCCAGTGTAGGTTTCCACGTTGTTTTTGTTGGCTTTGTTAATCCATACTGCTTTTGAGGTAGGAAAAAACGGTAATATCTATTAGGAGCTTTCCACGCTCTTCCTGAAAGTGTGTTCCTAAGGGGTCGTGACTCTTCTGCCAGTTGTATGTTCGCAACCCTGTTGTTGCTGTATTGTGTGAGGTTCTTTTCCTTTGATACCTTTCCTTGAAACCTTCCTGGTTTACCCATCAGGAAAAAAAAAACCCCTTGTTTTCGTGCTTTTTATATAATCAAGACTCTGGTAATTTTTTTTTAGTGAGGGTGTGGTGGTGTGTATATAGTGACAGCATACTTGCAAAGGGTGTAGAGGACTTTAAAAAGATAGACACACACACAAAAAAAATTAATAATTGCCATCAATGTGAACCCAGATACGGAGACCAAAACTGTAGCAACTAACAGTTAACATAACTACTTCTTGAGTTTTCTGATGTCTCGCTGGTTGCCTTCAGCACTTCTGATAGCTCAGAAGTCCATCCTGTGAGCGTATCAGCTTGGCTGGAAAGAGACGAACTTGTCTGCCAGGCTGGAATCCTCTTTGCGGTACCCAGGATGCTGCACAGGGCGCCTGAGGAGCCGGGTGCCAGAGCCAGCCAGGCGCCGGGGAGGACGTGGAAGAGAGCGAGCATGAACAACAGCTTGGTCCAGCTCAGGAGGCAGTGAGAGTGTTTCGATGGAACCAACACCAGATGAGGACCTAAACATCCTCTTGGTGGTGGTTGCTGGCACATTTCTGTAGGGCTGATGCAATTCTGGTACGTTTTTCCTCTGTGAGTATCTCAAGTTGGCTCTCCCAGATCTCAGTTGCTGGCTCTCAGGTGCCGAGTCCATCGTGTTTTGCTGCTGGGCCAGAGAGCCAGCGGGATGGAGCTGGAAAAGCCATTGAGGCTTTTCCGTGAGCATCTCCAGCGATGTTCCTGCTGTGTTGTTCCCTGGAGGCCCTTTTCAGGGAGGGGGCATCGGTCTTCTGTTTGAAGCTGCTGGAATGTTTGCTGATACCGCATCGTGGGGGCAGCCTCTGCGGAGGGACGGAGCTGGGCTGAGCCCTGGTAGGCGCTGCCGCGGACAGAAACAGGCTCGGGAATGGGCTCCTTTTTCCTGCGACAGCCCCTTTGGATCCCCCTGACCTGGGGGGCGGCTTTGGGCATGTAGTCCCCCCCTCCCTGCCCTTCACTCACCATACCGTGTCCTGTGAGGACATAACTCTGATCCCAGGACCTGTTGGAGCAAGCAGCCGTGACTGGGCTTGTTTTTCCAAGATAATCTTTTATTCAGGAAAGCGGCTCGGCAGATGTAGGTGAAAGGTGATGCCGGCACGCTGCCGGCGCAGGTCGGCCGCAGCTTTCCCAACTGCGTCCTCGGCTTTTTATAGCCTTGCTACATCATGCAGCAGCTGCCACCCACCTCCCGGCGGCTCCGGGATCACGGGGCAGTGTTGGGACTGTGTGCGCCGTGTCGGCTGTGCGCTGCAGCGTTAGGTTTGGTGGGTTGCATCAGCCACAAACGTGTCTAATCCGACTGCCTGACTCCCAAATGAGCAACGTTGGATGGGTCAGAGGAGGGCAGGAGGTGCCATCTTCTTGAGAAAAAAGTGATTAAGTTTAAACTCCTATAATAAAGTCTTTTTTTTAAAATACTTTTTGCTGTTTGTTAGCCCTGAATCACAAAGTTCAGTCTTTAGTATGCCACTTACTATGATATTGTTGACGTGTCCCCTCCTTCCTCCCTTTCTTATTCTTTAACCTTGGGAGCTTCCTTGACCAAATGCATCCTGCGGTCTGCTTTGCATTTGCTATCTGAAGTGAATGGGCTAAGTGGTCTGCAAAGGCCACTGGCTTCTGCTCCAGTACCATCCCCAAGAGAAATGAGTTCAGCAAGGAAGGAGATTGGCGAAAAGGGTGTCTTGATGAGCACTCTTCAGCCGGAAGTTATTTCAGATATTTCAGTCAAATAGCCCTGAGGACTTACGGATTGGGGCTAACATTGCTGCACTTAAGGACAAATAGTATCACCTGCAATAATCTCCCTCTGTTCTTTGTGATAAAGGGTGGGCATCTACACGAAAACAGATCTCCTGTTCTGTTTTTGTCCCTGGAGCAGATTAAGACCATGAGAGAGAAATCCTGACTCCATTGGAATTAGTGGAGAGGCTGAAGTGGGACTGTGTGCTCCTGGCGAGGGTAAGTCAGATGCTTAAGAAAGGCTGATCTTTTTCTTAAGCAGCTCTTGGGAAGGAGAGGAGCGAGGATCTGCTTTTGGCGTTAATGTATTTGCACAGTAGCTGAGACGTCCCTGGCCTTACGCGTGGGTTTGGTAGACATGGTGGGCTGTGTGGAGGGTTCAGCTGAGCCTGGGGCAGGGGAGCACGGCAGCGTGGATGCTCAGTGCTGCAGGAGCAGTTGCACAGGCTTCTCCCCATCCAGTGAGCTCAAACCGATGTTTAAACAGCTTCATCAGACCCTACCTTTTCCTTTTTTCCTCCCTTTCCCACCCTTTTTTCCTCGCTTCCCCCCTTTCCCCTTTTCTCCCTTTTCCCCTTTCCCCCCTGTTTTCCTTTCCCCCCCGTTTTCCTTTCCCCCTTTTTCCTTTCCCCCCTTTTTCCTTTCCCCCCTTTTTTCCTTTCCCCCCCTTTTTTCCTTTCCCCCCCTTTTTTCCTTTCCCCCC
>VZSC01007364.1:63433-98177 GCA_013398225.1 Steatornis caripensis | reverse complement strand
CCCCCCCTTCCCCCCCACTTTTCCTCCTTTCTTCCTTTTTTTCCTTACCCCCCTTCTTTTCCCCTTAATTTTTTTTCTTTTTTCTGGAGCAAATCAAAGAGCGCTCACCTGCATCACTGCCTTGGCGCAGCAGCAGAGGCGTTGCTTGCGCTAATGGGACTGCAGCAAAGATCAAAGGAGGCGTTACTGTCTGACCATGAGAGGTGTTGGCAGAGTGAACCCTGCACCTTCCAGGACAGCATCATCCCTGCAAAAGAAAAGGGACCTTTTGGACTGGTACCGTTCAAGGTCAGGTTGGATGGGGCTCTGAGCAACCTGATGAAGTTGGGCTAGATGACATCTAAAGGTCCCTTCTGACCCAAACTATTCTGTGATTCTGTGTAAGTTCTCCTGAGATGCACAGAGCGGGCCTTGTATGGAAATACACTGTTTAACTGCATTCACATACAGCAATCTGTATGTGGCTAGGAATTCCTTTCGTGTCTTTAGATGCTAATGTAGTGATACAATAGTCCTGTTTTCCCCTCATTTTTCTTGCAATGTGCAAGCTCTCCAGAAAACCTGGTCATCACGAGTTTAAGAGCCTGGACATGACTGAAATAAAAATACTAGTAGCAATAAATGAGTGAGAAGAGGTACAATACATAGTTAGGGTTGGAATAAAAATTTTTAAATCTCCTCTTTGGGTTGCCGGGTTGGTATTGTGTGCACATTCAGGCATCAGAATGATGGGGATGCCAACCCAGGCGGGTCATCATTCCACCCAGCTTGTGCCGGAGCCTGATCGCCGCCCTGTTTGTGCGTGGTGCAGGGTTGGTGGGAGGCAGCTCCAGGGATGAGGAACAAACAGCTGGGTCCCTGCAGGCTTTATGTTCATTTGGCAAATGCAGAGAGGGTTACCCAGGAGCCGGTCGTGTTTGCAGGGGTCTCGTTTTTTGTGGTTTTGGTTTTTCCTCCTCTTGATACGGCTGTGATAATCTTCACAGAGGATGGAGGGGATGTAGGCAAAAGCAGAGCGATGGGAACGGAGACTTGGTTTTGGTGAGGAGGATTAAAACTGGTGCACGGTAGGGAGTGCTCTGCAGGCAGGGGACGGTGAGCAAAACACCCTTTCACGAACGCATGGGACAGGGTGGGTAGAGATGGAGCCCAGTCCTCGATGGGAATCTTTGCATCAGCAGGAAAGGGTTCGCTGTTGGATATTAGCAGAAAAATGAGTCCTGGGCTGTCACCTCATAATGTAACTGTGTGATGCAATAAATAAAACTTTTCCATGCTGGGTTTAGTTAAACCAATGCAATGTCTATGTTTGGATGAAGCCTAATGCTATGCTGTTATGAAATCTTTCCTAATAATAATATTTTCTTTCACCTCAAGAAAGTCCTGAGCTCCTGCCTGTTGACTTCACTGAGCTGCAGATTAAAGCTGCCTGTAACAGCAGGGCAGGCGTTTATTTGGATTTGCCAGCTGAAATGAGTCAAATTATTCCATGGGCTTCAGTTTAATGGCAAACACTTTCTGTTATTATTTACGGAATATTGAACATGTGCCCTTAATAAGTGGGAGCTTTAAAAAAAGTAACAGGAAGACAGAGCCTAATCTGCCAAAATGTCTTTGCGCTGCTATTCCCAGAGATGTTTTGAAAACTTCACCTCGTTTGCCTTTGCGGAGCCGTGTGCCAGCCCCGGAGCACGTGGGGCTTCTCCTGGGCTCTGTGGGGATGCTCAAACCTCAAGCCAAGTGTGACAGTGCACAGGGAAAGTCATTACCGCTGGGCTCCCATCCTGTTCTTGGAGGAGGAGGCAGCCACCAAGAATTCAGCTTTAAAAGGAGCCAAATATTAAGCTTGAAATGCATCAGCCGTGCAAGGGGTGGTTTACACTCAATAAAAAATGGCTTTTTCCTTCTTGGCCCTTACCCCCTCGCTGTTTCTCAACTGGCTTTGGGCTGCTTTGCTTTACTCGTGAAAAACACTCCCAGCAAGAGCAGTGTGTGGTTTCCTTTGGGTTGATGAGTTGCGCTGGTCCAGAGGAGCATGGAGACGAGCAGTGGGCTCAGATGTCCCCTTTTGGCCTCATTGGACCACCACCAGTTTGGTGTTTGTGGGGCTGGAGCTGTGTTGGTTCAATGCCACAGTGATTAAACTTCACCAGCACTGGTATCTTCTTCTGAGTCTTTGTCCCACCGGTGCCTTCAGAGGACCAACCCCACCATCCCAACTCCAGTGGCTGGCACATCTCTACCTTCTTGGAGTTGAAGCCGTTGGCGGTATGGGTGCTTTAACAGGGGGAATTGCAAATCTAGTTTAGTAGAGGGATTTCAGGAGGCTGTGGTGGTGGGGAGTTGATGAAAGCAACCGTCAACTGCGAAGGAGATGCCTTGAGTTGGTTGATTTTATCTTTGAAAAGTAAGGGGCTGGTGTCTTCTGTTTTCTTTTTAATAGCATCTAATTAATCTCTCTGTTAGCCGCTTTTATAATTTTAGCACAACTCCTTTGCTCCTGGAGTGGTGTAGTCTTGTGAGAGTCTCAGCATTTGTTTGATTATAAAGCATGTTTTTAGCCTTCATGGTGACAGCCTAGATCCTGAAGGCTTAAAGAATAGGGCTAAGATCAAGAACCGAAAATGTAATGAGCAGGAGGGTTATTTTTGTAGCTGGCTTAGTGATTTTTTTTCCTTTTGTTGTTATCTAGCAACTAATGCTGTGGACTAAAAGTCATAAATAAAAGGTAGCAAAAAGTGACTGCAAGCTTCAGACTGAGCCTGGCTCTGGGAAGCCGGGATGGTTTATGGTGACCAACCTGGGCATGGAAAGCCATGGTTCATTTTGGCCAAGGCAAGAAGCGAGTTTGCAGCAAAGTTTTCCCCATTTCAATCCTGCAGTGGTGCCCAGTGAGGGAGCCTGGCACCGGGCTGCATGTCGGTCTGCAGCTGAGCAGCTCTGGAGGTGGAGCGGCAACTCCATCTCATACTTGTCAGAGCTCTTGCAGGTCTTTGGGGCTAGACGTGGGCCCGTGGGAGAGCTAATGGTTTCCTTGCTGCCACGTGCCTGCAGGAGGGACCCAGGGAAAGAAAGAGGCTCTTGTTGGAGCCTGCTGGCGGCATGGGAGGCAAAATGGTGCCCACTTGGGTGTGAATAGTGGGATGGAAACCTGGGTGAGTGCCAGTTTCCAGCAGATGGGCAAATACCAAATGTCTGTTTCCTAAGGAATTAAATAATAATTAAAAAAAGAAGTGTACTAATTAGGCTTCCAAGTGGGCTTATCTGCAGCTTCTCCTCTCCGGCAGGTGGGACTGTAATCACCACGTGGTTCATGTGCCCTTGCTACATGCTTCGCTGGGTGTAGACGAAACTCCAAAGTAGTTGCATCCTCACCAGATATAACAAGTGCTTTTTGTGTCTTTTGGAAGAGAAGTCAGCTGCTTGGCTGAACTCTTTATCATCTCTAATCTCCCATTCGGATCTTTGTTGTGGCTAATAGTTGCCTCCTGCATGCGTGTAGCAACTGTGGAGTCACCAGGGGCTTTTCAGAAGTCGTGGAGGACTTGTGGGTTCCCAGCCACCTTTCTTTGGCATTTATAAGAGGCAATACGACGTTTTGGTCCAGCTGTTGAATGTGCAGACCCAGGCAGCCTTGTCCTGAGAAGATTGCTCCTGCAGGTGTGGAGGTAGATGTTTAAATGGTTCAGTAGCTTGAACTATTCATAAGTGGGCTTTTTTTGAAAAATTACATTTGATCTCAGAAATGGAAGTACTGGTAACACTTCATAAAATATTTACAACATGAACCCCTCTGATTCCTTTTAATGGGGAGGAGAACCACTGCTGTGTTACCCCTGTATGTTGGTGACAAGGTAGCAATGATCTGTATCTGCTGTGGGCATCTCCTGGTTCAGCTGTTGAGGGATTACCAAGGAAAACCTAAACTTGGTGATTTTACACTGATCACATAACTCTGTTTTATAGCAGTGTAGATCATGGGAGACTTTAGCCCTGTAAGACAGAGATGAACCACCCTCAGCAGCAAAGTTAGCAGCAGAATGCTCATGGCTCCTGGTGTCTCCTTCAGCCCAGCGTGTTGCCAGAAGGACTTTGCTCACAGATCTGTACCAGCAAAGACTTCTGGAGGTTTGTCTTGCAGTGAGGAAAATGGTGCTTTTGCCCAGTTATGCCTGAAAAAATGTCCCAAAAGGAAGGGTGGGCCAACACGAGCCCAAGCATGGCCCCAGGGGTGCTGTCGGGGAAGTGCTTTTGCCACTGCTGTGTGTTCTCCTTGTTGAATTCTGTGAAGCACCCTTCCTGTGATGAGTTTGTCCGTCAGGTCTGTGGTGCTCTTGGTGGGATGAGACACTTCTTCACACTTTTGACTGGTGAAAGCCTGTGAGAAATGCAGCAGTGTCGGTAACTGGTAGGAGCTGGGTTGAGATACAGACCCAGCCCTCAAGCATGTTTGTCCTAAGACATGTTTTTCCCTGTGTGCATGTTAGACCAAAATGAGTTGGAAGAGCAGAAGAACTGTAGAGGTGAATCGTGAGGCTGTACACGCTGGAGTCCTGGAGCGTAAGGACTAGCGTACCACAAAGTATTGCAGTCCTTGTCCCTGCTCCACCTGCGACAGGCACTGCTCTCCCTGGTGGGTTTTCAGAAGGGTGTTGCAAAAAGCATGTGCTGACTCTCACTCCTTCTAAAACTAAATGTGATGGGATGAGTTGTGCGAGGCACCCTTGCATGACCTTTTCCACTGGCTCCATCCCACAGCACCGCACAACCCACAACTGGTTATGTGCCCTCCTCCGTCTCTCAAGGCCCATGTGAAGCAGAGAAGATCAGACAGATGTAGCTTGGACTGGTGTGGCTGTGCTTCTGGCAGGGTGGTGACCCATCTGTACCTCCTACCCAGCTGGTGCAGAGGGGCAGGAGAGCCCCCAGTGTGTGCATAATACCTCATCTGCTGAAGAGAGGGCTGAAGGATCTACAGTTGCACTTGCAGTGTGGCCAGGTACCATGTTGCGTAGGTAATGTTGGTCCTCTCTGGGCTGATTGATGTGCTTAACTGAGCAAAACTGGGGGGAAGGGCCCTTCCTCCGCCCAGGCAGGGGAACCTGCCTTTCATTTTGATGCACAGGTCTTGGCTTTTCTTCTGGTAGTTGAAGTTGATGAGTAGGGATTATTGATTTAAATGAGAGTCTATTTTAAAAAAGGAAGCAAACAAGCAAAAAAATCCATTTCCTCCTGCACTTGAAGGGGCACAGCTTATCTCTGCAAGCTTAGCCTGAGGGCCTGCATTTCTGTTTAACAGCTTTGAAGCCAGAATCCACAGTCCTGGCAGAGCAAGAGGCTGAAGTGATGTCCCTGGCTTTACATCCTTCTGCATGGATCTGCAAGTCTGCTTTTTCCCTCATGTGCATCCCCTGCCAGCAATGTTTGGAAACTGAGATCCGCAATGGGTACCCTGTAGGAACGGGCCGCTGGAGGGAGAGCGCAGGGTTACAGCTCCTGGTCTCACCTGCACCCAGCTAAATTTGTAATTGCAAGACAGGGGAAGTTTGTGCTGGGGTCTTGCACAGATGTTGTGAAATGAAAGAAGGAAAACCCAAAAGGCTAGGCTTTTTGTAATGAGTCAGCTTGCTATTGAGTGACCCGCACTCCTGGAGCGACATTGAGTGGTCAGGTGGATGTTCCTCCTAGCCAAGGATCCTGATTGTATCTCAGAGGGAACGTAGCCATTGTCTGAGCTGGAAGTGCTTCAGGGCTGAAATGGTCATTCTTGATAGACTTGGCTTTTCTGTGACCATTCAATTTTTCCAGGTGAGACAACTCAGTATCTCTTGAGAATGACACTCTTTAATTCATTGTAATGCATCTTTTGTGAAGAGGGGGTTGCATGGAATGTAATATGGTAATATGTTTTCCATATTAGAGGTGATTTTGATAGCATGAAATAAAATGATTTTTTGTGGTACTATCACCTGCTAAGCTGTGGAACATTTCTGTCTTGAATACTATAAAAAGGCTAGTTAATACTTACCTCACAGTTTCTTCCTTTGGTCTTTTCTATGCAAGAGGCTTCCATTTATGAGAGGAGTGTCTCTCCCCACTCCTCGCTAGGGAACATTTTAAAGTTTTTTTTCTCTTAGTATAACTATGTCAGCTGGCACAGATGTAGCATGAGGTTATTAAATCTTACTTTGAAAATGGTCCAAGGTGACATTAGGTGCTTAAAATGTCGGATTGTGGGACATTTGCTTAAAATTATGTCTTCAAAACAAGAAGAGTTAGAAGAACAGGGTTCATTGTAAGGCATCTCAGCAGTGTTTTAAATAATAGCATCCCTGCTTGTGATCCTCATTTGGAATCATTTTGTGAAGACAAAATAGCATTGTGATGACCTACATTTTGTGTGAGAACTTGAGGTGTAAAAATACAGCCCCTTGGTCTCTTTAGTGTTGGTTCAGGTTGGTTGGCAGATCCATGCTGAGTGTGGGTGAAGAGTCCTGGGTGGATGCCAGGGAGAAGAATTTGTGTGATGATACCTTCAGTGGAATATCCAGGCTTCCATTTACAAAAGTTCACTTTCTTGTGGAACTATTACAAAGAGTCAATAGTTCTTGCAAACATTTTTATGTTGCACTTTATGTCTTATGAAATGGCTCATCTTTGGGTGGAGTGTAGGTTGGAGTTCCCAGTCTACTGGGCAAACGCTTCTGTGCTTGTCTTCCTCCTTCAAACATCTTCTGGTTGGAGTTCACAGGAGGGAATTGACTTTTAGGGTGAAAAATGGTAGGGTGGGACGTGCTGAATGGTTCTTACCTCCACCTTGTTTTCCTAAAATACTCTGTAATACAGGTTGTATTACAGTGGGTATCTCAGACTGATGCAAGTTTACCAGCTCCTCAGGGTTAATGAGTGAACTGTAATGGTCTCCTCCTGATTTGCACGGCTAATTGGGTATGCCTGTGTCCTCACCTGGTCACACGGTGGTGGAGCATCTGTGAAGTGCCCTCCCCTCATTAATCATGTCCCAGCCATAGCTGCTTTTTCTGTTCTAGAAGCAAAAGTCCTAGCTCTAGAGAATACCTGGGATGCGGCTGTTGGCCAAGCTCGTGAAGCCCTCAAAAGCAGTCAGGTTACTCCAAGAGCTTGGTGTTGCTGAGTGAGGAGGAAAAGGAGCAGCAGTCTTTAACATTTTATTGGGTGGGGAAATAATCTGTTTTTAGGATTTTGTTTATTTCTCTGTTACGAGAACATAAATATTATAGGCACATGGTAGAAGAGACTGTTACCAGTGTCCTTCCATGACTCCATAAAGTAAACAAATTCATATTTCCTCACTGGTACAAAACACAGGTCCTGTTGACCTGAAAACCCCTGGTTTTGCCACTGTCACTGCTATACCAGGTCCAGTCTATAGCTCTTTTAAAATTATATGGCTAAGAACAGGGAGGTAACAGCCAAGGAAGGTTTTGGAGATGCCTTGAGCTGGTTCACCAGCTAGATGTTATTGCAGGGGACAGTCTGGGCTTGATCCTACCCTCTTCCTTCCAGTGGTCCTGGTGCTGAGCTTGCTTTGGCTCCCTAAACCAGGAGAAATCCATTCCCCCATGGTAGCTGGGATACCCACTATAGTGAACTGCTGCCTTCCGCCAAATACACCTGCAACTGTTCACTTAAAATGACCTGGAAAATTTATAGAAAAATAGAAAAATTGGGGTTTTTTTTCTTCCTTCCTCAGTAGCATCGACTTTGATAACCAGCCTCTGCACCTGGTAATGATCTTCTGCCTGGGGATGCAATGAAACCATTTTGAGATGTTCACCTTGTATTTAGGAGGGGATTTTGGTGTCAGCGAACTGAGTGCACAATGCCCATGGTGCCTGGGGGATGGAGCAGTGGACACAAATGCCCCCGGTTGCATTCTTACCCGTAATAAAGTCACTGCTGGAGGTCACTACAGCAGATCAAGAGGTTTAACAGGTCCCTTACTGCACATAACTCACATGGCTGGGTTGTAGTGGACATGCTGAAGTGGAAAAACAGCCCTTTCCTTAAAACAAAAACCACAGGCACAGAAACCCCCCTTTTTTTAAAAAAAAGAGCCATTGCACTTGGAACTCCTTAATGGTCAAAATTTAACACATGGAACTCCTTTTTCCTCTCTCTTTCCACTTGTATTTCTTAACTAATTATCAGCGAGTCTCTCTAACTTTTTTGTTGTGGCTATTAATCATCCGGGGACTCTCTGTAGCAGGGCGCTCTTTGCTCACCACTGTTTTCCTTCAGCTCGTGTTGACTTGTTCTTGCTGCCCTTGGAGAGGAGCCGTGGGCTCAGAGCGCTGCTCTCCGCGTTGAGGCTGATGCCTTACTCGCGCAGAGCTGGACGTGTGCTCGGTGTGTTATGTTTCTTTGTGTGGGTGATTGAACCCTTACAGTGTGTAACGAAGTTATTCCTCATCAAGGAGTTATTCCTCATCAAGAGACAGGAGGGTAGACGTGGTTTTCAAGGGATGGGGAGGATGGATGTGTTTTTCAAGGGATGGGGAAGATAAATGTGTTTTTCAAGTGCTGGCCCATGACTTGCAAAATCTGGATGTTCTGCAGGGCTTTGCTACCAACCTTCTGCATGACCTTCAGTAAGTTATTTAGGGCAAGACCTAAACTGTTGGTGTTAGGCAGCGCTCATAGGCAGTCTGCAAGGAAGACCTTTGGATTTGAGGGGGAGGCAGAAGGCTGCTGAGAGCCTGGATTGCTGTGAGCTGGAGATGGAGGTAGGATCTTTGTAGCAGGGAGAGTGCTTAGCCTTAGTGGCCTAGCACATTTTAAGGGCAGAGTCTAAGGAACTAGAAAGTTAGCTTTTGAGGCATCTCTCCTAGGTACAAGAGTTTGAACTTGATCTGCATCCCAAACTGGGAAGCACTGAGTGTTTTCTCCTTACATCCGGGTATGGAAGGTGCTGAGGATCCTCCATACCATGAAGGAAGATGGTTAACATGAACATTAATCACCTGTCATTGGTTTATCAGTTGTCCCAACCCTTATAACCTGACTAGAAAAGCCCATGTGTTCATGCAAAAACACGATGCGTGCAAGGTGCTGGTCACTGAGCTCTTCCATAGCCCTTGGGTCCTGCTGCCATCCAGCTGGGCTTGAAGGCAGGTGCTGGGAGGGATGTGGGTGGTGCATGTGAGGTGGACGAAGAAATACAAGGAAGAAAACAAGACAATTACGTTCTTGCTCATTGGGCAGTGAGGACCATTGGGCTCGTCTCCCGGGAGAAGTGAGCAAAGTGCATATTGACACATCTGTGGTAGAGCCAGGACAAAAAGCCCTCTGCTGCTCCGGGCACAGCACGACGAGGGGCTGGGTCTGCCGGGCCAGTCTCCTTTCTCTGGTGACAGAGATTTATCTCTGCCTGTATGCTCGTATTTTACAGGTAATTTGTTTATAGGCAAAACCGTCAGCTCAAGATTTTTAGGCAAGTGTTCTTGCAGTAGCGAAATAGGTTTTACAGGCATTTTGAGTGTCATAGTCATCGAAGTGGCTGAGGTTCGCTGTGTAATTGAGGGGATGGGAGTTATTTTGGGGGATTCACGTTGTTTCCAAAATGTTTTCATTGGCTCAGGGGTTTGGGTCAAACCTTCTTCAGCTTCGTTTGATTTAACAAGGGGGAGGTTAGGGAATATTTAATTTCCTAGCTCTCCCCATCACTGGAAAAAAATGAGAAGCAAGGGCAAGGCAATTCAGATTTCTTTTTCCGTGAATTAGCAGACTTCAACGGCAGCTCCACTGAGAGAGCCTGTCTGCAGGCTGATAGTTGCCTTGTACTCACTCATGTGCTGGGTTTTGTGGTTAACAACCCAAACACCTTGCAAAGACACTGCGTTTTCATGGGTTATGGTGTCGTCCAGTGCCGTTGGTGGCGTCGCGACCCAGGTTAGCTTGGGTTGCAGTAAGGCTGCGCATCTTTACTGCAGAGAGAAGGCAATTTTTGCTGTTTTCCCCAGGGAGGAAGAAGTTTTCATTCAAAGCAAGTTTCGTACTTGAGGTGGTTTGAACATGATCAAAGTCAGTGGAATTTCATTTAAAATAAACACGTGATTCTCCTGATCAACCCTTTAAAGAGAGCATCTGGGGAAAAAATGATGGGGTTTTGTACATTTAATTATTCATTTCATTTTTTTAATATTTTATATCTGATGATGTTTCCACTGTTTGAGGATAGATAGGACTTTATTGACACAATTAGCGAAACAAATGATTATCACACCTTTTATTTAACCCTGTGCTATTTGATCTATTTGCTTGCACTTTCATTACGGCTTTGCTTGGTTACATTACACAATGATATCACCTTCCTGTGCTGCTGCAGCTAAAACAAAGCAAAAAAAAAAAACAAAACCCCTTTTGGCTCTCAGCTGCTCTCTGCTGTTTTTATTACAGATGAACTAGAAAGCAGTGTCAGGCAAAGAGTTATTTGAGTTTCCTTTCAGTGCTTGCTAGGCATTATTTCCGGGCCTGGCAATCGCCTGTGTTTGTGCGACAGTTTTCATATCTTAAAATAACAAACAAAAATCCCAGCAACTCTATTCCCGGCAGAATTGGTAAAATCAGATTAAAAAAAAAACAAAGCAAAACCCAAACAAAACAACCCCAAACCCCCGGATTATGATGGTTTTATATACATCAAATACTAGAATCTTTATGACTAACTCCCTGGGTATTTTGAGCCACTTTGCTGGGATGTGTTTGTTTTCTTTGCGTGTAGAGGTGGGAAGCTGTAGAGGTGGGAAGCGTGGCTCTGCTCAGTAGGAGGTCAAAGAGGGTTGTTGTACTCCAGAGCTGCGTGTTTCTGAGGTGCTGGGGGTAGGATCCTGCTGATGGATTCGGTCAGACCTCAGAGCAACCTCTGATGGTGTGATGCTCCTGACGGCGGAGGGACATTTTCCTCTGAAATCAGGAAGGCAGGTGGTTCTGCTGACCTGCTGCCATATAACCCTTTCCGTCATTCTCTCCTTTGATGGAAAAACCATCTCATTAGGTTTAGAAGGAGTGGAAAAAAAGGAAAGGGGGGGAAGAAAACTGTCTCCTTTCCTCTGACTTAAAAAAAAAAAATAGAGGGTTTTGGAAGGATCTGTTGGTTAGGTGAGAAGTTTTTTTTTTAAATGCTGCCTTGTTGCCCTCCTCCTCTCACATCACCTGCAACCTGTGAGGCACCTGGAGGTGGTGGCCCCACGGCGTGCCTATGCTCAGTGTGACATTCACTTAAGTAAACCACACCACTTGAAAAAATAAGAAAAAAGGAAAAAAAAACCCTAAAAGCTTCATACTGTGCACAAATAAATCAAAAGTTACGGGTTTGCATGGGAATAAGCCTCATCCAATGTGGTAAGAGCTGTCATGTAATGGCCTCTCCCTTTCCTCTCTCTGAAGGTCCCAGCCGCATGCTTCCCACTGGTCCAAGTAACGTTTGGAGGAGCCTGGCAGCATGGTCCTTTTGGTAGCTCCCGAGGATTTTTAGGATCATGAGATGTGTGGACCCCCAAACCCTCTGGAGAACGTTGGCTGTGGATAAAAGCGTCTTGAAGTTCCTACCATCTGTTCACCCTGTTTTTTCATGGGTCACCTTGTGTTATTTGGGAAGGAAGCCGCTCTGTCCTGAGGATTATAGCAAACTGGTCGCTTACTGGAATAACTCCCCATGCGTTTTCTCAAGATGGAGCTGGTGCTTTACCCAGCAGAAGGATATTTTTTCTTCTCCCAGAGCTTTTCCAGTGCAGCAGCGTTCATGTCCAGCAGGTATGTAGATACTTTTCTCATTCACTTAGCCAATTTGCTTTCCTGATCTTTAGGAGTTCAATCATTTTGTTTCCTTACTAGCTCCTGCTAGAGGTAAAACCTACCAAAGTCTGTGGTGCCATGCTCTGAAGGTGGCTTTTCCTCGTTAGGACAGAGACCCAACGTGAGATGTAGGTTTGTGTGGAGCAGCGGAGTCAGCTTCCCCTGGAGGTTTTGATGCACTACCTGAGCCTCGCATCTGAGGAGGGAGGCGGAGGTGCTCGTATCTGCTGCTCCTTATTCCTCCTCCTGGATCACCTGGACTCTCGGACAGCTACCCGCTGTGTTAGTAACCCACAGCCAGCACCAGCTGTGTGTGGATCAGCTTTATCGGGCTTCGTCGCCTGCTTTCAAAGGAGATGACACAAGTGCTTAATCCATTTTTCCTCTTTTTGATTTAACAGTATTTCTGCTGAAGAACATAATTTTGAAGATTATTTATCCCATAAAAAAGGAGATGGCTTTACATATAAAATCAAAACTATTCCTATTCAATATAGACCTGGATAACTCAATAGCTGTAGTGATAACAACCAAATTTGCATGTTTTTCTGTAATACCAGAACTGGATCATTGTGTTGGTCTCTGCGGGTATCAATTTGCTGCAAAAGTCACCCTTTTTGGCAGTTGGACTGGTTTGGCTTGTGTGTGCTGGCGAACAGATCTCTCCTGCTACACGGCAGAGAAAAAGTTAGCTCTTTGAATCTGGCTTGTTTATTTTTACTGTGGAAAGAGGAGGCGCTGAAGGGAAAGGGCTGAAAATGCTTTGCTGTACATTTATTCTGCGTTCCCATCAGCATTTGTGAGGCATTAAAAGTTTCATCTTGCTTCGTAAGCACAATTTTGCATCAGATTAAAGGAAGGAAATGAGGAGGTAGAGCGTGTGTGTGTGGGGAAACAAAATCGGTTGCCTCGTTCTTGAATTTGACTGTGACCTGTAGGCCAAATGGTGATGGTAGACAAAGACTGAGGATAAAGAGATTCTTTGGTTTGACTAGCAGGAAAGTCAAGCACTTGCTGTAGCCGTAAGAGAGGCTAGAATTAACCACGGGGATTTGAACACGGTAGGTGAAAAGCAACATCATGCCAGGTTGGTGGGGATGGTCGGTGGTCAACCCCCGTGCAACATGGTTATGTACCAAAACAAGACCTTCTCCAGGAGGACTGCCTGGAGGCTCAGCGCAGCAGCGTCTGTAAGATCCCACCCCTCAGGGAGGATGGAGAACCCCAGTGTTGCTTGCATGGGCTTTGTGCTCTGCTACAGAGGCATCCCGTGGGACTGGGATGTTCAGCGTTTGACTTCCCCGCCCCGCTGAACCGTGCTCCTGCTTTGCCCACTTGGCATGTTGCAGTCTGGCTCAAAGGATGTAGAAAATGCACTGAAAATTTATTATATTTTTTCTGCATGATGCCTCTTCTGTATGCATGAAGATTTTCTCTGATGGCTGAGACAGAGAAGGACAGTTGGGAAATCTGTGTTCTGCAGCTGACTCCTCCAGTGGTTCCATCTGTACCTCTGGTGAAGTCACACAAAATATTTTTGTTTGTTTCCTTGGGTCCAAATGTGAAAGGTGGTAAGATTATGTGTAGTGGTATTTAGATGTTATCTTCTCCCCTAGCTTTTTGTCTTTCAGCACACAGAAACAACTTACTAAACCCACATAAATGCTGCTGAGACTCACCTGGGCTCACTAAGCCAAACTCCACTCTCCTTTAGATCTGCTGCAAGATGCCAGTTTGCAGCTCAGGTTTGGTATGTCACCTCATGTTGAGCAGCAGAGCTGGGGTTACCCACCGAGATGCCCCTGGCTGGGCTTTCCTATAGCTTGGGCATCCCAGGATCCCACTGTCTTGCCAGCCCTGCTGGGTCTTCTGCTGGTGGAGCCAGAGGGAAGGCATGGTTGGTCTGTGCAGGATCTGGCTCTGGGTCAGCTCTACCACCGTAGAGCAGCCCCAGTGAGGGCTTTGCTCAGAGCCTCCTGATCCCAGGCACCAAATTAAGAAATGACTAAAAATCCAGGATTTGGCTGTGTCTCTGGCTTGGGTCTCAGCCCTTCATTCAGAGATAAGAGTTTTCCCCCCTAACCTGAATTAACTTTCACGAGTGGGCCAGCCCCACTGTGTGGGTTGATCAGGAAAGTTGTTCAGCCTGTTTTTCTCTCTTCGGAATACAGAACACAGCTTTCCCATCACTGAAATTCCTGGTGTTTTATTAACTAGCTCCTAACAACTTCTAAGGTTTCTAAGAAAGAAGAATCCCTGGTAGTGCAAGCTTTTTATCTACAGTTAAAGCAAACACCATTGGTAGCTAAGGTCCTTTTTTTTTTTTTTGCAGCCAGCTGTTTGATAAAGGTGTTGCAAACCAGATCTCCGTTTGTTCCGTAAGATGTGAAAAGGTCCTTTGTCAGCAGCGCATCGCGGTGGAATGAGCTCTATCTTTTTTATGTAATTAGGAACTTGTGTTTTCCTTCTTCTAGGCAAAGAAAAACCTAATTAGAGCCCTGAACACCTCTAGAAGACTTGGAACGCATGTGCAGAATTTGTTTATTGGTCTCCTAACCCTTGTTGCTCAACCTTTTAGGAAGAGCATCTCTATAATTTGGTGCGAGGGAATTCCTTGAGTTTCTCTTGTTTAGAGAGCCAGAAGAGGTGTGATCGCCGCTTGTACACAGATTCCTGCATGAATCTAGAGTGTGAGAAGAGGTGTAGGCCTGGAGTACAAGCAGTGCTCAAGGTCACCCCAGAAAATGGGGTATCAGTTGCGCTGCTGCAGTGGTGCAGTCGCTTTGGTGCTTCTGGAGATGGCTGTCGGAGACCAAACCGAACCTGCCCATTATGTGGGTAACCACGAGCAGCCCCCAACGGTGCTTGCCCTCTGCGTTGCGTGGGCCTATGCTGACACCGAGCAAGGAGAAAAGCCGTGGGGGATGTATCCTGAATCTTGTGTTCTGCATTGCCCCTTGCAAAGGAAGTCACACAAGACCTGAGAGCCTGCTGGTGCCTTGAGGGTGGCCTGAGAATTAGAGCTTGGTGAAGAACGATCGTTTTGGTTGCAAATTGACAGCTATCTTTTACGGGGAAGAAGAATAATCTTGGGTCTTGTCAGAGCCAGTCTCGTCCTGCACAGACATGGGACAGCTTCAAAGGGAGTGTAGTTTAAGGGCTTTACCCTCGATCAGCACGAGCATCGGGGCTGGGGGGCTGCCAGGTGCATCCCTGGGTGCTTGTTAAAAGATGAACTCCATCAGCATTTGAAATGCTTGCTGGTAAAATAGCAAAGCCTTGCAGTCAGAGTCCAGAGTGTTGGGTCAAAATGTCCTTTAGAGGGTAGGTCAATGGACAGATGCATGTTACTAATTAAAAAAAAACATTACAAAAAGCTTCAGTTTGGCTGCTTGTGAGGGTAATGTGTTTGGGTGTGTGTTTCAAAAGCACATAACAGATTATAAAAATCATGGATGGGCTACGTTGGTATTAATGATGGTTGCACATGACAGTGAAAAGCAGCCCCGGCACATTGCAGGGATGTTCTTGTCATGAGTAACCCCTCTCACTCTCACCCAAGAGGAATTTTTTAGTGCCCAGCACAGACAAGCACTGAAATTGCAGGTTTGCAGAAGTTTTCAAATCTCTCCCCAGCTGGCAACAAATAAAGGAATTGCGAGTATTTATTGGTTTAAGGGAAAAAAAATAACCTCAAAGCTATAAAATAAATTTGACAACGAAGCTTTTTTTTAGGGAGTCTTACTTTCTTTATGGCTTTGTGAGTTGAATGTATCGAAGCCTGGCAGAGGAAGAGGATTTAATCTACAGATGTTGTCTCTTACTTGATGGTTTCCTGCTTCTAAAATTACTCCCAATTCTCTGGAATTGAGGCTGTAACTAGTTTCAGCTTTCATTTTGTGGGCAACCTACCATACCACTTCAGCAGGCTGGATTTGCAAGGGTTGGGGGAGCAAATGCAAGTAAGTGCTTTTAAAGATTCTTGGCTTGGCTGCCAAATGTCCATTTGCCACTTCTAAAATATTTACAGCTGAGTCTTTGGATTCGCTTCTTCCTCTGCTTGGGAAAAATGCTGAGGCTTCTGATGCTGAGATTTTGGTTTGATCCTTCTTTCCCTGGCCTGCCTGAGGCTGTTTGGAGGAATGCGTGCCCAGGGCGAGGGATGCACATGGACCTCTGCTCATCCTACTGCTGCTGACCCTAGGACCATGGTTTGGAGGACGTTGGCTTTTGCTCGACGAGAGCCAACCTGAGCAAAGCAGATTAACCATGGATCTCAGTCCTTAGGTTATGCTAAAACCTTCAACCCCTTTTGCAGCCTGCATTTTCACTCCTTAGGGACTGTGCCTCTCTTGGGGCACTCACTAACAGCATCTTGGCGTGTGCAGTTTGTGCCCAGACTTTGTGCTCTTGCTGCGGGGCATCTAACTGGGGATACACAAGGCCGTATTTCTGTTTATTTCTCCTTCTAAATAAATACTTATGTATTTTTAAAGGTCTGGAATAATCCTGCTAGTATGTGTTCAATGGTCCTCTATCGCTTTCAGACGTTGCTCGGCACCTCATATTGACGAAAGCATCATAGTCATTACTTTCGGAATAAAGATCTTTCTTAATGTTTGATTTTTCGGTTAGTGCCTGCGTGTGCAGGTGCTGACTTACCATGTACACTAAATACTTAACTATCCACTGACTTACTGTGCTGCCTCAGGTTGCAAAGAAGCGGTGAACTGTAACAAGGCGTATCATTCCTAAAGCCAGCAAAGCAAGAGTATCTTCTCGGCTCCTGAATCCTTTGCATTGCTTTGAGAGGCTCTGCAGAGCCGAAGGTGTCGACAGGCTGTTTTCTTGGGCTCCCATCTGCTGAGCAGCATTATGTGGATTAATATTGAGGAAATCGTAGTGAAATTTGTCTCATGCCACGAAAATGTAAAGCCTCCAAAGCTGGCTGCGGTCCCAAGGCTGTGAGAGGCCTTTGGAGGGGCCGTTGGTGAAGGTGGCAGGATTTGCAGCGTCCCAAAGCTGTGAATGGGACATGATCTGAAGAGTTTGTAATTAAGTTTTAATAATCTCTAAGCTGCTTTGGTTGCTGATTTTGGGCAGCAGACAAAAACTGCCAGGCAGCAATGGCTACCATGGGGCCAGCCTGCCACCATGGGAGGGCATCTGCCCAATCTTCTGGACCTGCGGCGTGGAGCCCAGTTCAGAAACACAAAATACTGTTTGGGACAAGTTTTTATTCTGAGGGTGTTTCTTGACCTGAAAGCAAATCTCACACCCATTCTCCTGTTTTTTCCTTGGCAATGTTTTGAGGATCCTGTGGTTTCGCCGGTTCTGCTTTTGCAGGAAACCATCGTTGTGCAGCCTCCTTTTTGCCTTTGCAGTGTCAAAACCAAGAGGTTGCATGAGAGACCCGAGGCTCCAGCAGCAAAAAGGGAACCTGAGCGTGTGCTCTGCTGCCGCGCAATAAAAACACCTGTATATTTTTATATAGAATATTGCAGACAAGTTGGGTGATGAGGCACAGATGCATCCCAGCCCTGATGCCTCTGGGAAGTGGATCCCTGCCCACCGTCCAGGTTGAGAGGTCCGTCTCCGACCCGGGCTCAACACCCCAGTTTGCCTGCCCAAAGGGGAGTGCTGGGGCATTCACTGGGGTGCTGAGCGATGCTGGGAGCCCCATGCTGCCCCGGCTCCCTGCAGGCTACAGGGGCTGTTGCTGCCTTTTGGCTCGGCCACCTCCACAGCGTGGACGCGTCCTCCCACCAGCCGGCAGCATCCTTGTGGCAAAAGGATCCTGAAGTGCTGTCACCCTCCCTCCTGGCACCATCGCTTGGTTTTCATTAAGCTTTTTGCAAGGAGCAACTCTTTCTGCTGGAGTCCCTGTGCGGTTTTATCCAGGGCTGTGTTTACATCAGCATCAGGTGTTTTTTGTTTGACCTTTACCCTGCTTAAAAATTAAATACCGAGGTACTAGGAAGAGAAGTAATCTCCCAGATAAGCATTTTTTCCCTGCATTTCTGTAATTCATGGGGGAGCTGGCTTACCCTGCCTGTGGATGACTAAGGAGGAAATTCTTTTTTGGTTAGGATAATGCTGAAAGTTCACTGGAATTTTTTTTTATCATGGGTTTATCATTTCCTCCCTTCGAATTCCTAACTCTTACTGTGCAAGGCAGGAAAAAAATAACAGTGACCTCAAGTTATGGAATTTGCCTTCTGTGGAAAAGATGCTGAACAGCTAAATGGTCCTCTCAGGTTTGCCATGGTTCGCATGGCGGGTTTGCTCCGTATCCAGTTATATAAACAGGCTGGGTAAGAGTCATGAATATTCTGGCAGCTACTGTCTTTCAAATGTGGGGTTTTTTTAATGTTGGAGTTAATTAATGCCCATATCTCTTGAACATAGGTGAGGGTAAGCCTGCCCATCACACAGATGGGGAGGAGGTTTGAATTTATTGCAGGTCTCTGAGAGATGGCAAGGTCAAAGTCAAGTTTATGTGTAAAGAGTTTCTGGTTCATCTTGTTAATCTCCATTCCTCCCTTTTTTTATAGAGGGGATCTGGATGTGTGTCTCTAGAGAACACAGACGGAGTTTGGCCAGAGACTTCCTGCCTTTTGATTAAACGTGTGTTTATTCTCGCGGTGTTTGCTTCGTGGTGGTGTTACGGTGCTTGCGCTGTCGATCCTTCTGCGAAGGCTTGACGGCACCGCTGAGGAGCTTTGACACTGCAAAGCATTGTTTACTTGTGAAAGTGTTGTTATGTTTTGAATATCTATTATTCATCTCTTGTGCTAAAAGTGACATTATATCATAAAATTGCTCTTAGATTTCAGAGCTTTGAGGAAAAGCTGTTTTCTGTCCCTGGCCCGCTGTGACAGTGCTGGGAAGTGTTTTACCCTTTGTATCTCTGTAGTCCCCTTTTATGAATTGTGAGTGACAGGAGGAAAGTATAAAAGGAGCCGGTTTTGATGTTCATAAAAGGCTTTGATAAAAGAGGCAGCACATAGACTTGATATTATTTAATATTTTTAACTTCTTAAGAGCATAAACCACTCAGATCCAATATTTATGTAAACGGGGAGAGGGGAGGGGGGCTGAATGTCTTCTTTTTTCTTTTTTTTTTCAGGACCAGGAAAATTAAAATAGAAAAGTGTCTCTCTTCTGTGCCCCAGTAGAATTTTGCTTTCTTCCATGAGGCATCTATGTGTGTCTTCCATGAAGCATCGGTAAAGCCAACTCCATGGCGTTAAGCGTGTGGGTGATTCTGGAGGAGGCCAGCTGCTGTTTTGAAGGTTTTGTGGTCGTAGGCTTGTGCCCTCAACCTCCCGGTTACGGCTGGCTCCCATCACCTGCTGTGGTGACGTGTGTGGCAAGGCGTGCGCTTCCAGTAACGGGTCTCTCCTCCAAGACCCGGAGAAATAAAACATGGGAAAGCCAGAGCAGCTCCTCTCCTTTCTCTAAAAGTCGTATCACAGTAAAGGCATCTCTGTAATAAGTAGCTTTGCTTGCCCCGTAGAGATGAGAGGCTGTGTGCAGGCTGGGTAATTGGGATTTTACTGATGAAAGTGCTTGTCATTATTTCCAGCCTTCACGTTGCAGTCTTCTCTTTAATCTCTGCAACCGTGGCTTGCTTGTGGTGGGCCTGTGTACTAATGCATATTCATGTGCATGTACATGTATGAGCACATCCATAAAACTTCATCAGGTGGTTTCCTGTGTGCGTAGGCACACCCGAATAGAAAATATGTGTGAGGAGGAGTGCGGGTAGCATATGCACGCATGGCATTGGCACGGTCATTTGCCTGATTGGGTTCTTCATCCATGAAAGGGCCTTTACGCTGGATACCAAGACTCCTAATGATGGCAGTGTGCAAACCTGACCTTGAGATCCACCTCATGGCAAAAGCCGTCCTCTTGCTGGATCCACATTTTCTATTTTACTGGGGTGAAATGCCCTGAAACACCCTGCGCAGGGGAGAATGGGTCCTGTTATCCCTTGGAGAGCCCCAGGATAGAGCACCGTTGCCGAGTCCCACCTTGCTGCAGTGCTGATAAAGAGTTTATCTATCTCGATGGGATGAGTATGGGATAGCTGTCAGTAGGGGCTTTGAGTTCTTCAGCAACGTGCAGTCATCCAAAGGGTCACTCAAATCAGGTATTGGGTTTGAAGTAGCTGGACTTGGGCAAAGACATCCCAACCTTTCACCCATCTGAGGTGCATAAGGACCTGCTCAATTTCTCATTGGAGAACTTTTATGTGAAACCATAAAAATGAAGGGAGTTGCTTGGGTGGTCATCGGAAAATGCTGAGAAGTGCGTTTGCTTGGGTGATGTCTCCCTGCCTCTGCTGTTCCTTTGGGAGCTTGCAAAGCAGGATGCTGAGCATCTACCGGGTGAGATGCTCCTTTGGGATGTGTTGGTGTAGCACTACGCCTGCTTGATAGGCATGGTGCTCTCATGTGCACCTTTGTGGTGGTGAGTCCATAGTTATATCCCAAATGGCAGACTCCAGGAATGTTTAACTGCACCTACACGTGACTTTATGGGATGAGTAAACTGAAATCACCAAATCTGAAGCACAGTATAATTTTTTTCTTGACCCACCCATGAAACCGTGTAACATCACGTGCAAGAAGGTGCTGCCATCCTCTGCTGTGTGACTTGATGGACTTGGCTAGCTTGTAGCAGAAGTGTGGTGGCACATACATATGTCTTTTCTAGTCAAAAAGTTTGGGTGTCCTCAGTCACGCTGTAAGGTGTGGGAGGACTTTGTTGTGCCACTGGAGTGGACACTATGGTAAATTGGAAAAGCAGTTGCTGAATCCAGGAGAGACAGAAGGGACAGGTCAGGGTAGGGGTTGTTGAGCTGAAGCCACACCATGCCATGCCCCACCTGCGGTAGGTTGGTTGCATGGGCTCAAACACTCAAAGGTTTTCCTCCCTGCCTTGGTGCATGCTGTGCAGCAGCTCAGGTGCTTCAGTTGCTTTTTCAGAAGCAATCCAACCACCCCGCTGCAAGTTGGGGAGGAGTGGGCTCTGGAGCACACCTGGGCTCCTCAAACTTGGGGCTGTGTGGCATTGAGCAGAGCTGTGCCAAAGTGTCTGATGAAATGTGGGCCTTGGCTGGCAGGAGCCGCAGTTGCTCTTCCTGGGAAAGAAGCTAGGAAAGGCGCCCCAAAACAACCACCGGAGAAGGTGTCCAGATGAAAGGTCTGGTAAGCATCAGGGTCTGCTCTGCTGTGTTTCCAGGCTTTTCTGTAATCAGCTGTCAGTTCAGGATCTGGGCATATTGGACCTCAGCGAGTATGGATTGAAACTTAAACAAACGGTGACTCTTCTATAAATATTTAGCTTGCACTGTTTAGGAGCTGCTGGGAGCAGGAGACAAAATAAATTTAAAGTTCATGACTGTCTAAAAAAGCTATCGGAGGATGGCACTCGGTCACCAGATCAACTGGCATGTAGGTTTTGAATAGCTGTTCCTTCTCTTTTTTTCCTGAAGAAAAGGATGTATTTCAGCATCCTTTGCAGAGACATGAGGTTGCACTCTTCCAGCGTTTACACGACTGCACTGGGGATGCAAATTGATGCAGAGATCTTCAGCTTGGCTGGTTGAGCTGGGTGCCCAAGAGGAGCCATGGTATGGAGTAAATGGGTGATGTTCCCTGGCCCTATGCATCTTTCTTTGCAACTTTGGACTGGTCATCTGAAGTACGTACATCTGCAAGGAAGAGAGGGATGTGTCTGAGTTGTGTGCTTTTATCTGGCCACCTCGATACTAGGACAGCAGCTTGCGCCCGGGCTGGCTACGGGCAAAGGAGCTGGTGGGGCTTGTGTAGACAGTGCTAAATTCTGTTTGTGCTCTTGGAAAAGCCTTGATAGCAAGGTAGACCTATCCCTTTCGGCCTTTTTTGCCTCTTAAATATGAAGATAGTATCCATTTTACTTTGCAGAGCTCTTGCAAGAATGGGAAAGAATGAAACGTGTGGTTAATAAATGGTATCAGTAGCTGAGACTGTCAGAGACATGTGTGCTTTGAATAAGCAGGGAGCTTCACTGTGCACAAGACTCTGGGATTATTGATTAAAAAGAAGAGAAAAAGATCAATCATTGATTATTTTCTTTCCTCTCCCATTACTCTTCTAAATACAAAGTCCTTGCAGTTGGACTAGATGATGGTTTTAGGTCGCTTTCAACTGAACTATCCTATCCTATCCTATCCTATCCTATCCTATCCTATCCTATCCTATCCTATCCTATCCTATGCTATCCTACTAATATAACAATAAACTTGAACTATTTGACATGCCCTGTGAGATGCTTTGCAACTGCTCGCAGTATCCCTGCCCCTGGTTGCAGCATCCTGGGACTTTCTGTACTGGGATGCTTGACGTGCCCTGTCCCTGTGGTCAACTGCTTTGTCTGGAAGATTAATGGCAGAGGAGCAAATGCGGGGGAATGACGGGTAAGAAAAAGGTAAATTCCTCGTTTGCTGGCTGGTTGAAACCACTTTTGGGGTTTGAGAGAAAATGTCAGTGTTTGAGTTGGAGGTGGTGGTGAGCTTGATGGTTTTTCTCTTTCAATAGTTTCTTTTAGTGCCCTTCCTAATTTAAAAGGGGGCGTTTAAATTATTAATGTTTTACCTCTGAAGCGAAGGGATTCCAAAGCCTTTGGCAGATCTCTGCTGAAGCATCTAACTTAGAAAAGAGCCTCATGCATTTTCCCAACTCCATCTTTGACAGAAGCCCCTCCTTGTGTCCACGAGAAGCACTAAATCTGTGGAGGTGGACAAAGAGCTTGATTTATGTAGAAGGTAATTTTCTCCTGTGGTATTTGGCCAGAAGACATAAAGATGATAATGATTTTTTGTTTTTTGGCATAGCCTTTGCAGATCTCTCTGTTTCTGCCTGTTGCTGAAGCAACATTCTGCTGCTGGTGAGTGCCAGTGCTTGGTCTGGGATGCTCGGGTGCTGCGTGCGAGTGATGGGTGCCCTTACCTCTTCATTTTGGCCCCAGTCCCTGCAGCGTCGTGGAGGTGAGAGGCAGCCGAGGATTCAGACATCCATCCTCACCAAAGCTGTAGTTAGAGCTCAAGCCTCTGGTTAGATTTATGACACATTTGCCCTCTAAACCTCCCCATTCACTTTGGGTATTTGTCCTGATTTTGTACCAAATCTCCTTCTTGCTACGTGAACTGAAGAATAAAGTATTATAGCTTTGGCTTGGGGCAGCTGTCCAAGGGATATATTGGGATACACTTGGCCTTTGAAAAGCAGGACTTCAGTCTCCAGCCCTGTCAGTCGCTCTGGCTCCTGGAAGTTTTCCTTCCAAATGGTTACTTCAAACCTCAGAGAAGAAGTTTGTGTTTTTTCAGAGCTATGATTAATACCGTTTTTACGCTTCGTTGAAAAATGCCGCACAATGAATGAGACCAGCAGGGTGGTGGTTTATGGAGGGGAGGGGAAAAAATTCATCAAACAAATGCTTTCAGACGCTGTTTTCGAAGAGTGATATGTGTGTGTGTGTGTTACATAATCTCCTGCAAACCGTGGGGTTACATTCCTATAAAAAGGAAGGAGGAGAAAAAAAGACTTAGACCTCATCTATAGAAAGAATGTCAAAAATAGTTGAGAAGTTGAATAATTACGGTCTTTTTTGAACTAGATCAGTGAACGCTAATTTAACGTGCAGGATTGCAGTGCAGTTCATCCTTGCAATTACAGAATCAGAGGATGTCTGAAGATAGAAGGGACCTCTGGAGGTCATCTGGACAACTGCCCAGCCCAAGCAAGGCTACCTACAGCCAGTTGCCCATGACCACGTCCAGTAGCTTTGGAATATCTCCAGGCATGGAGACTCCACAACCTCCCTGGGCAAGCTGTGCCAGCGCTCGGGCACCCTCACAGTAAAATTAGGCATAGTGGATTGTATTTCAGCAAGCCAGTCATAGGTTCCTGCTCATTTCTGGTGCAGCTTGGAAAGTTTGGGGGGGTGTGTGTGGTTTTGTGTTGGAGTTGACTTGAGCGCACAGGGGACGTGGGTCTGCAGGTGAACCCTGTGTCTCAGGCTTGGCAGTGCTTGGTTGGGGGTTGAGCGCCGGTTGGGCTTGGCGCAAGGTGCCAGAGACGGTCCCCTTGCTGACGTGCCAGGAGGCTTGCTGCGTGATGGCAGGGCGTCTGAGAGCCTGTGGACCCGCTGGTTTGTTTTTGAGGCTGTGCCTGTAGCTGAGCCTCCTGCTAGCTCCACTGACTTTTGCTTCCCTTCCATTGACACCGTGTGCGTATTCCCAGTCTGTTCCCAGACGGCGAGTCACTTTGCCACAGGAAGCTAGGACTCATTTATCAGCATAAAATGAGGCTAATTACACCTTTGAAGTGTGCAGTATCAGTGAAGCTGCAGCATCAGATGCTTCCCCACTCTGGGGAAGCTTGTTTCACCCTGTCTTGGTGGCAGACCCCTGGGGAAAACAGGCCAAGGGGTTTACTGTGTCTGTGTGCCCAATGGGTCCCCATCTTGGGGACACAGAGGGTGCTGGTGCATGTGGGAGGTCACCTAAACCCCTGTGGGGACATCGGGGTCAGCACGGATTTGCTTTCTGGTGGGTTTGTGTGCGTCCCTCACACGTGGAAAACAAAAGCGAAGCCCAAGACTACGCTTGGGAACTCATTCTTCCGCTCAGTCTCTAGTGTTTCCTCCTGGCTTCCCTCCATGGAAAACAGCTGCCCTTGTTTGTTGTCCTGGGTGCATTTTTTGTTTCCTCTAAGCCACTTTCTTTTCCTGCCGCTTTGATTGCTGCTAAGTGATGGGGATGGCAGGAATGAGATGATGGCTCCCAACGAACGCTCCCGCTGTCCGCAGTCGCGTCCCATCAGCGTGTTCAGCCCTCGTGCCAGTGACGGGTGTTTTCTCATTAAAAATAGACCACATACAATGCCACTTCCCAAGGACTGTGATTTATCCTTTAATAACAAGTGGTTACTCATTTCCTTCGGAAAACTTTCTGGAAGTGTTATTTTGCTTTCTCCCCTTGCTTCCTTTTTTTTATTTTAATTTCCTTCAAAGCCCTGCATTACCCTTCAGAGCCACTGCGTCTGTTAAATGAAGTGTTCCCTTTTCAAGTGGAAATCATATGTATGATTTAAAGATCATGGAAAGCCAAGTCCTAGCTCAGCCAACGGAAATAGCAACAGAGAGACAGCTGGGTAGATGGGACTTGAAGCAAAATGGTGATGCTGATGCTGAATGTGGAATGGATGATCTCCTTGATCTGACTTTAAAGAAAATTTCTAATAACTGCAGAACTCGTATTGTCTGAGTTGCCAACTCTTAACTGTGATACCTCCTGGTGTAGCAAGCTCTCCTGAAGGATGGAGGGCGTGCAAAACTACTAGGCAAACTCATGACAAGTCTGGTATTTTAGTGACTTTACAAAAAAAAAATGCTGAAAGCTGTTGAGTAGTTCTTGAGGAAATCCCGACAGCTCAATAAACAAATTCGGGAAATGTGCTGAAGATGAAATCATCATAAATGGGTACTTAAGAAGCTGAAAGAAATGGTTCGCTGTTGGATCAGGAAGGCATTTTGAGTGTCAGTAGCAGATTAGATGGTAGGCTGCGGCTGATACGCGAGATGAAATGCAACTAGGGACATTGCAGGTACTTTAGGTGATGGCGTGTTTGCTTACAGTTGTCTTAATGAGCTGCAGGGGTGGTTTGGAGACAAGCAAAGTAAATTCAGTAAAGACAAGTGCAAAACAGTGCTCTTGGAAATCGGGTGCACGTACCCAAAATGAGCAGTAACAGGTTAACTGCACAAAGGGATCCAGGAGCTGCAGTGAATCACAAGCTGGTTGTGAATCCAAAGTCGGATGCTGTTACAAGAAAGGCAGATTCTGAATAGCCCACAGGAAAATGGCAAAGGTAGTAATTCAGTCTCGGTTATCATATAAAGCCTTGCTTGAAACACAGCATCCAGTCTCAGCCCCTCTGTTTTTAATGTGAAAGCAGGCGGCTTGGGAAGATGAAGCTTCTGTTTGGGAAACTTCACTTACTGGGAATAGCTGGAAGATTTGTGTATGTTAAAAGCTAGAAAAAAAAAACCGTCAAAGAACCCACAGCTTTCAGGCCACGGTTTGATGCGATGTTGTTTTCAGCAGTAATTTTGGAGCCAGGTATCTCTGCTCTCCTGGCGCTGGCTGTACTGTGGCTCATCACGTGGTCAGTCATGTAGCCACAACCTCTGTGTCCGCACTGTGAGCTGGGACAAGGAACTTTTGTTAGTATAGAAAAAGCTGAAAAGTGTCCCCAAATTTATTTCAAAGTATGGCTATGCAGTTTTGCCCGGACAACAGAAGGCATCCAGGAGGAAGGAAGGAGGGCAGGGAGAGGAGAGGTGGTTGAGCACCTGGTAGATTTGACCCATGAAGGGAACGTAGCAGATTTGAGACATCCAGGAAGGCGGTGTGAGGAGCGCAGCACCCGATGTCTCTCCTTGGCTGAGGACAGGACTAGAAGAAAATCGCGTACGGGGAAGTGCTTCTCCGGACGCTGTCTTCCAGTGCATCATCTCCGTCGTGTCTGGTAGCAGCTGCGTAGGCTGGCATTTCTCAAAGCGTGGGTTCCAGCTCCTGGTGGTGGTGGTGAAGGAGAATTGAGTGATGCTGGAGCTGGCCCAAAAGGCGTTAGAGACCGCTTTGTTAGCAGCACAGCAGCCCTTCCTGGATGATGGGGCGAGCAGTGCTCGTCGCTGGGAATTGCAGACGAGTCCTGCTTCCTTCTTGGCAGAGCTGCGCCGGTGTTGCCTTGGAGAGCGGCATGAAGACAAACAAGCCAAGAGAGGGTTCGGGGCTGGGTGGCTGTTTTGAAGTCCCTGCTTGCACAGCGTTACTGCAGTCCTTGCAGCCAGATTTTGGTATGGCGTCTGCCCCTGTCAGTCCTGCTGAAGCCGAGTGTCCCAACACCTCTTGCTGTTCTGAATCCACATTTCTGACATTTCTGCATTGCACTTGGTTTTTAGCTCTTGGGAGTGGTTTGGTTGACCACAAATTGGTCACTCTGTGCTGTGATGCAAGCCGATGATTTCCTCCCCTGTGGATGCTAAACCGAGTACCCCTGCGCTGCCCGTCTGACGGGGATGTTACTCAGCTGGTGTTTGCAGCCGGTGGGAATGCTCTGGAGCAATGCAAGCATAGATGATTCAAGCTAATACTTATGCTTACGATTAAATGCTAAATGCCTGATCTCTTCTGCCCTACCAGCTGTACCCCCCAGGGAAAAGAGGGATTTTACTGCATGAAGAAAGGATATTCTGGTATTGGTTAGTTGATAAAAGAACGCATAGCATCAAAGCTGAAACAGCGTGTGCTGGGTTTTAAAAATCACAGGAGGATATAAAACTGCCTTCAAGAGGAAGATCACAGATTGGCAGGCCTACTGGATACGCCTAGCCTTTCTTTTTTGAAGGCTGCAGAGCTTTCCCCTGTGGTTTGCAGAGTTCTCTTGCCTCGCTGCATCCTGCACAGTGTGGAGCAGTGTCCGTGCCTGCTGTCTTAGAGGATGTAGATGTGAGCCTTGCTAGGAAGATTTAGGCTTCAGTTCTAGCTATGTTGATCCTAAAATTCATCTAGAGAAATAAATAAGTGCTTGTTATGCTTGCTTGTGACGTGTGACATGCTGATGCTGAATCTGATTTGTGTTCATCTAGGTTGCTTAAAATTAAAAGCAGCATGGTAATTTGTCTTAAAAAAGGTATGGAGAAAATGAAGAAGAAAGCAAGCAGTTTGTTATTCATTGCGTTTTCAAGTGTAACAGGCTGGGGCTTACATGGGAAGAAGTCAAATACCTAGGCAGTTCCTGTGCACCACGTAAAATCAAGAGGAGTGACCTCCGAATGAAGTTGCTGGACGGCGAGCTTGTGGCAGGGCTGGTGTGGCGGGACTGCTGATAGCGGAGCTTCAGAGTTCTTCAGTACGGTCAGTCAAGTTGCAGTGGCATCTCGGGGACGTGTCTTTGGGCATGCAGAAAATCCGTCTTCTGCAAAATGCAGTGGGTGGTTTGGGCAATGCTGAAGGTCTTTATTTTCTCGAATGCTCGGAAGGGGCAGGGAGAGCCTGGAGCACTGGGGGTGACGTTTTTTTTCTGTGGCTACTTCCAAGCTTGCACTTCTGGAGCATGCAGAATAATGTCTCTGGGTTTGCTGTGTCTCTTCCTCAGTTCGCTCCTGTGCACTTCGGTTTGGCCACTCGCTTCCCCAATGGATTTTGGACTACAATTGCCGCCTTCTCCTTATCCCACCTGTTACCTTCCTCAGTGCTCTGTTACTTCCCAAAAATGAGAGCGAAGGAGAATAAGCAGAGGTGGGAAAGCCTTGCTTTCCCTCCCTGGAGGGCACGGAGCCTGGTTCTGAGGAGGTGATGGGCGGCTGGAGGGGAGCACGCTGGCTGGCCTTGACGTGCACGGCGGACTCACTTGCAGCACTGTTGCAGGGAGCCTGTCTCCTGCTGGTCACTGCTTTCATGCGTGGGCATGTTCTTTGCTAGCATCACCCTTGCCCTGCATTTTCCAGGTGTTACGCTGTGCAATAACATGTGTCATATTAAAAAAAAATAATAAAATGGGACTCGCAGGAGCTGTGAGGCTTCTGGGTTGGGTTGGGTCACTGCCTCTGCCCAGCCAGCATGGGAAGCAGAAACTCTTTCTGCAGAGCTGCAGCGGCCGAGTCCTCCAGCAAACAGTGCCGCCTGCGTGCAGCCGCTCAGGACCCCTCGGGGCCAGTGCTGGCTCCAGGTCTGCGCCGGACCTTGCTCTGCCTAATGCACCATCACGGCTGCAAGCCGTGCTCCCGGTGCTCATGTGGGGACCTCGCTTGGGGGTGTCTCTGGAGGACGGGGTCATTATGCCCTGGCACACTGCTGTGCTCGTTAATGAGTTCATGGGGTGGTCCTGATGGCTGCGTCTACTGAAATCTCTGTCCACGTGCAGCCCTTTTGCCTGGCTCTTGCAAGCTGTCGTGGGCTCCTCTCACCTGTTGGTGTGTTTTGGCTGCTCTCTGGTGCTCCCTGTGCTTTGGCTTCCTCCTTCTGTAGATTTGCACCCCATAATCATTATTATCAGTATGTTTTTTAGCAGGGCTCCCACTGGCATGTGCACTATTCCTCTCTCTGCTTGGGCTTGAAAAGCTATGTGGAAGTCTGCTCACGCTGGGTCCAGGCAAGATCCCGTGTCTGCATGTGTCCTTACAGCCGCCCGCCTCTCACGGGCCGAGGGATGTGTTGCAGGAGAGGAGCTGTGTGCGAGTGGGTGCCTGGCTTTTCCTCTCACATTGCCTTCCTTTGCTGTGCAAATGGGGAAGAGCCATCACGGTTTCACTGCCAGCCAGCCCTGGGCCGATGGCAGCGGTGGTGATGGCACGTGAGCCTGAGGAGGCGCCCGCGCTTGGAGCTGCCACGGCCAAGGAACCCTTGAACTCTTTGGGGGAAACCGGTGATGAAAGCAGTGCTTTGTGCTTTGATGTGGGTGGAGGGAGGAGGTCTTGTGTTAGTCAATAAAAGGTTCACTTTGAGAGTGTGGAGGTGGAAGGAGCTGGCAGTAGTCCAAGCCACGTGTTTCTCAGCCCCCATCGGCGGGTACCAGGTAACTTTCCCCTGATCCAGGCAGGAAAGCTGCTCATCTGTGGGCAGCATCCCTCCTGCTTTGCCACCATCTGTCTTGCCTCCGCCTGTCTGCTCCAAAAATTGTTCTTGGAGGTTGACCTGGAGGCATAATGATAGCAGGAGGAGTAGGATGCAGGACCCTAGGATGGGACTCTGCCAGTACCTGCTGGGAGATGAGTGCTTTTGTCCCAGGGCTGTTGGCTTACTGAGCAGGTGGATACCAAACAGCATTTGTATCCAGGTGGATCATCTGTCCTCTGGTCGTTTCTCCTGTGAAAGCATCTCTCTCGTGGCATCAGTGCCTCAGCGGGACAGTACCCGCATGGGGCATTCCCGCTGTGGAGAGCTCTGTGCCATCCTCCCAAGATGGATACTTTTGCGTGCAGGTCTGCCGTGGCTTTGCCTCCACCTGCTCGTTTCCCAGCACTCTTGCTCAGGGCAAGGCATCGGTGTGCCGAAAGTGGGGAGCCGTTGCTGGTGACCGCCAAACAGTGGTGGACCGGGCACTGCTCTCCACCCTGGCTCCATCTACCCATTGCTGTCCCCATTTTTCCACTTGCCTCCCTCCAGCTCCGCAACTGAGGGCTGCCGGTGACTGTGCCCATGGCACCTTGCCTCGGTGCCTTCCTTCGCTCTTCCACCCTGCTATTCCCTCCCTCTCTGGCTGCCGGCTTGCTCTAATCGACTTTGGCTTCTGTCCCAGGAACAGCCTCTCAACACACACAGACCAGGAAGGCTAACATAACACTTTAAAATTGTTAAATAAATAGTGATCGGGCTCTGCTAAATGGGAAATGCAGCTTCATTTGTTAAAGGCTTCTTTTGTCCCCGCTGGGGTGGGAGATTTGGACGTGTGTGTGTGTGTGTGTGTGTGTGTGTGTGTGTGTGTGTGTAGCATTTCTTGTAGCTTGGGATCTGCGTTGTCATGGCCCCAAGTGGGCAGAGAAGAGTTATGCGACTCCGGGTTACTAAACACTTACAGTAAAAGTGTAGTCATCCTGAATCTCATCCAAGAGCTTTAGTTTTTGGTTTAGTTTTTTTGGGTTGTTTCTGTTCTACTTTTTTCCCTCTCTCCTGGCAGGATGCTGCTGCGTCACTTGCATTCTTCACCCCGGCCGCCTTGTTGGGAAGGCAGAAATCCTCTGAGCCAGGCAGTAACTCTTTCCAGGCTGCCAGGAGCAATCCAGGCAGATACATCCCACTCTGTTCCCGCTCCAAGAGCTTTGTGCTCAGGGCAAATGCATCCCCTCTCACCCAGCAAAGGAGCGGCTACCTGCATGAGCAGAGGTGCCCATCTTCCTGAAACATGGAAAAGGCTTGTTTCTCTCTTGCGCCTTTTCAGATATCGAGCAAAAATAGAAAAACAGTTATTGTCATGTGAGAGAGTGGGGCTGGGAAGCTCTGGATAAGCGTTTGGAAGATACCCAGGCAAAACGAGTGCCAGCAAGGGCTCTGCCAAGCAGGAGCAGGGATTGACTTAGGTGCCAAAATGCATCTGTTGGGGTGAGAAATGCACTTTTGAGGAAGCATAAGGGGAGCGGTTGCTTCTTAGCATGCACGTCCCTCCTAGGGCTCATCCTGCAGGAGCCCAGGGAGGTGGTGCGGGACTGGAGGAGAGGCAGCAACGGCAGCACTGGGGCTGGTTGTCTTCCACACCTCGGTGCTGAACACCAGTCCTTGCCAGTTCCTGCTTTTTATTCCTTCTCTCATATCTCAGAAGATGCTTCCCTGCGTGCTTGCCTATCCAGCTGGGTTTGGTGGATGTCACCCCGCTGCCCACGTGCAGAACACATTAGTGGATTTTTCCCAGGCGGTTCTGAAGCTATCCTGAGGCTCGGTCCATTGGAAAGCAAGATGCTTTCTGAGGTTGTGCTGGCAATCGCCTCTCTTAAGCACCAAAAGGCGCCCGTTATTTTGGGCAAAATTATTAACGGACAAAAAGGTCCATTATTTTAACAAGGGAGGAATACAGAAATTGCTGTCACGACTGAGGCAGTGGTCGTTGATGCTGACAGTGGGGCTCTGTGCTGGGGAGGGCTGGGGAGGCGTGTGAGCGGCAAAGCATCTGCACCCTGCAGAGCTGTGCATCGAGGATCGGGTTCTGCTGCTCTTTGCAAGTAAGAAAACAAAAGTAATAGCAAGTGGGTTTCCTTATAGGTTGTTAAGTGTACAGCCAGCTCTCCCCTGGCTTTCAGAGGCACTGTTCTTGATGCAGTGGTTTCCATGCTGGCTCCATGGAGGTGCCAGGGCTCAGAGCGAGCTGTGGTCCCACCGGGTACCAGGGCACCTCACCACCTGTGCAGAGCCGTGGGGATCCAGCTTTTTGTTTTTTTCTGTTTTTTTTTTTTTTCTGGGTTCCCCCCTGCCCTTCCTCACCCGTGGTGGGGGTGCAGGGACCACACCTGGGCTCACCTTTCTCCATCACCCCTCACTGAGCACTGCACGTTTGGGTGAGTGATGCAGGAGATGCACTGCTATGCCGGGACCTGCTGCTTTTTCAGGCTCCTCTGCATTTTTTTTTTTACATGTGGATTATCCCAATCTGCTGTTCTGCATAGTAGAAACTTGCCTGTGTTTTGGGAGACACTTGTTTCTTATTAACTATCAGAATGGGGGAAAAATAACCTTTACTCCCTGAGGTGGGAATTGCACAAGTCAACATTTTACATTTCCTTCTTCAGATCCCCGAAGCCATTCATGTAAGCATGAGTTGTGGGTCAGCAAGGGGCTTTGCCCTCTTGCCTCGCTAGCTGTGAGGGCTGCAAGGGCTGTCTGCCTGCCTGTCTGAATGTGTGGTGAGAGCAGAGTAAAACTGCAGCGTGGCCTGAGCGGGATACCCAAAATTAACTTCAAAAGGAAAGGAGGGAGTTGTCTGAATACAGCCTGCAAGCCTTTGATTCTTTGTGACCGTGATACCCTGAGCCTGGTTATCTCGAGCATCAGTATTGCTGCAGTGATGGAAGCAGCTGATTCCATGTGGGGAGAGGAGGGTTTCATAGGAGGTATAATAATCTCTCTTACATGTTTTAATTTTCCCCTTTTCATCCCAAACTGTAAGTGCAGAGCTTCCTCCACTTTGAACGTGTCTTTTTATGTTGGCCTGCCTTTCAAATTGGGTAGAATCATGTTTCTTCAGTATATAAAATGAATCTGGCAGCCTGGTGTTGTACTTCAGCCTCCCAAAGAGACACGCAAGCATAAAGCAAGAAGATTCACTGTGTACTAAAATGCTTCACGTTTAAAAAAAAATTAATAAAATGCTCTGTGAAAATCCTGTTTCAACTCTGCAGTAAAACTCACCAGTCAGTAAATGGTGGATCTCCTGTTCCCATGGAGAAAGGCAGTTGCAGACTTAAGAGCTTGCTGTGGGAAAGGGGAAAAAAAAAATAAATCAAAAAGATCCACTCTTGGTCTTGCAAACAAAGGTTGCCTTGGATTGCGGTCACATGTTGCAGTTCAGCTGATCTCCCTCATGCCAAAAGGGGAAAGATTTCTAGTACTTGCTGCCTGAACCCCACTGAACTGGTTTAGGGAATTAATTAGAACCAAATTATTCACCATTTTTTTTCTTTTTTTCTTGCTAGCTAGTTTTTTCTTAGACCCAATTGCCCTGCTTTGACTCACCAGGTCAGGGGAGCCAGGGCAGTCAGGACAGGACCACCTCCTCGATGATACATGGACATTGTGTGAGTTTAACTGTGATTTAAAATTGCACTGTCGACAAATGTCTTCTGGCTTTTGCCTGTTGAGGATGAAGGAGTCTTTTGGGTACCAGATTTGGGATGCCGCCGAGCTTTGTAAATCATACCCAGTGGCTGAGTTGCATCAAGAATATCACAGCAGAAGCACCTGAAAGAACATTTGGGGGTTAACCCCCAGACACATCGAATGAACTGATAAGCTGGTGTTGGTGGAAACCTCACAGTGCATGTGTCCATATTCAGTAAATACATTTGGCCAGGTCAAGCGCCTTGCCCCGGGCACACGCGTCTGCCCGTGCTGGGGGGGAGATGTTCAGGAGACCCTCATATGGCTGGACATGGTGTGAAATTACACAAAATCCACTGCTTTGGCTTCAAAGAGTTGGTACTTAGGTAGGTATGTAACGTTACATGCATTATACATGGCTTTTTGGGGCAAAGCCAGCGTAACAGGTTTAGCTCTCCTCCTGGGCTGTTTTCTCAGGGCTTAGGGCTTGCTTCTGATCTTTATAAAGTGTATCAGGTCTCTGGGTTTCAGAGGGTACTTTCTCTGAGGCATACAATCTCAGCAGAGCCAGGTATTGAAATGTTTTTCAAGATTTTTTTCAGCTTGCCTGTGTGTGTGCTGGGTCTGGCTGGACCCGGAGAGCTGCCAGGCTCGCAGTCTCCAGGAGCACCATCGCCCAGCTCAGGCAGCACCCCACGTATCTTTGATTACTGGGAGGAAAAGTCAAGTGCTCATAGACCTTGAGACCTGTTCATTTGGGCTGGTGGTTCTTTTCGATTTTTTTTTATTGTAACATGAAACATTATGGATTAGGGCTGCTGAATTAAAAACAAGGGGTGAAAATAAGTTTTTAAAAAAATTTACAGTGAAAAAGCATATCTCTCTTTCTTGGGTGAGGTAGAATGAAATACTTGGCACTCCCCAAGTTTCCTGTGCTCACCTGTGTCATCCGTATGCTTTGTTCGCAGCACTTCACGTCAGAGATGAAAAGGTTTGGTGTGTGCTCCCTTTGGGGCAATGTGGATTTCTCCTCAAAAAACCTCTGTTCTAGTGACCGGTTTTATAAATGCCTAAAATATGAGGCTTGTACCTTATCTCTTGGGAGATCGTTGACGGATCCGTTTCTCAGAAAGGTATTTTATTCAGTCCTTTAATGCTATGCCACTCCCTTCATTCAGATGCCTAGAGTCTTTTATCATGTCTCCTCTTACTCATTGCTTAGCCAAGTTGGGCATATTTAGTTCTTTTAATCTTTCTTTGTAACTCAGCTGCCTTTAATCATCCTTCTTGATGTCAGAACGTTTGATGCCCACTTTTACGGAAATCACGCCTAAGTTGTTGGGGTTTTTTTCGGGTACGCGTGTCAATCGCTTGGGAAAGGTCCCAGGAGAGCAGCCCCAGCTCCGCGGTGTTTGCCCAGGCTCGTGCCTGGGTTCCTCAAAAGCTTCCTCGAACATCTTGGTGTGGGCACCGGGGAAGATTTCTGTCTCGCCTTGTGAGCACCCTCTAGGATTAATTAATGTGTTTATTTGTTGGATGTGGGCAGCA
>VZSC01007364.1:0-63264 GCA_013398225.1 Steatornis caripensis | reverse complement strand
CCCCCCCCCCCCCCCCCCGCCCAGGATGTTTCATGGGGCAGATTTCTCTGGGCATCTGCAGGAGGATGCAGGTGCTGATGGTGTTTATGGAAAACGGGCCCAGAAAGGTTACCGTAACCTGCGTTTCCTTCCCGTACCCTCCAGCAGTAACAGCGAAATAGAGATTTAATTTCCTTCTATGGTCTCAAAAGCAAAGCTTGCTGATCAGTTGGTTTTAGGTGCCTGTGCTGCAGGGCAGGGCAATGCTTCTGCCTGCTGCCGGGGATGGTGGCCCCCTCTTGCTGCTGGTATTGGTGCTGTCTTTGCAGAGTAGTTCATTTGTTTTGCACCCGAAAATAGTAATTCACAACTTCTTAAATCAGTTTGAATGTAAGGATTGCTGCCAACTGTTAACAAGCTGAGCACTGCATCCCTTTAGGGCAGGTTTTCAAACTTGGCTATCTGAAGTTGAGGGCCTGCTTTCCTGCATGGAGGTGTCCTGAAACCTATTATTTCAGTGAGAGCTGTTTCTCTGCTTCCGAAAGCTCGACTCAATCATTTTCTTAAAATAGCCAAGCTCAGATGCTGACTGTAAAGGGTTAAGACATCGGATCTCTAGGTTTGCTGGGTCTGGGCCATTGCTGTGCAGCTTGGGGTGGCATCCCTGACATGGACTTTGAATTACAGAGCGCTTGGCAGGGAGTTAAAGGAGGCCAAAAGCCTCTCCCACCTCCCCTTCTGCGGGAATGCTTCTCATACTCTCCCAAATTTAGCAGTGCAAATGTGGCTGGGTTAAGTAGGCTGAGTGATGAAGCTATTCTGATGGTAATAAAGGTCCCCTTACCCTGCTCTGCCTTAAGCTCATGCTGCCAGAGTGACTGTGTGATGTATGGGCTGTGTGATATATGACTGCCCTGACAAGGCATCCCGTGGCCTGAGAGGAAGGAGAGCAGGGAACCCTAGCTGGTGGGAGAAAACAAACCGCTGGGACCACTGCCCAACACGGTGGTGGTGACCAGAGCAACAACCTGATGGCCCTGCGTGTGTCCTGTGCAACCCTTGGGCTGTAATGTGGGGTGCCAGCAATGCCTGGAGGTGGCCGCTAGGAAAAGCCCACATCCTCTCCACGATGCTGCTGGGATGCTTTGGGTCATGGAGCAGGACTCAGCTGCCTCCACCCCTTTTCCTCGCGGCTCTTGGCCTGCCCTGGGCGAGCAGCACAAGAAGGACGTTCCTTCGTCATCCCAGGCTCCTTGGCACTCCTGGCTGTGTTTCCTCCCATTGCACTTCAGGAGCATTTTGAGGAATTGCTTTAGAGCTGACAGTGAACATCTCAGGAGGACCTCATCATGCTTGCTTTGGTGTCCTGTTGCTGGGTCATCATGGATGTTCACCGTGGGACAGGCTGTAGGGCTCCGTCCCTGGTGGTGCTCCATTTGCTGCCGCAGAAGAACGTGCTGCCACCTCAGCCACTTGTGGGGGACTCCTGTCCCTTCCCCAATTTATACGTCTATTCAAATAGATTATATATAAATAGTAAGTGTATATATATATATAAATAAATATTTAAATATATATAAACTGCAATTTATACAGACTTGCTTTTCAGTGAAGCCTAATTTTGGCGAACGGAGGAAATGAAGCTTTTCGGTTGGCAGGAGGGGACAAGCTTGGGCTTGCTGACATTTCTTTTGTTGTAATGTCGTATAGGTCTCAGTTGGCTGTGAAAAGGAGAGAGGAGGAGCGTGTGGAAGAGAGGTCAGATCCTGCCAGGGTTTCCTGGGAAACGAGGTGAGTGGTGATGGCTTTCAGCACTCATAAGCCTGGAGACAGAAGTCTTTCTGGGCTTCCCTGCACCCCTTGGGTGAGACCTCTTCTACTGAACCTCCGGACTTCATTTTTGTTACGGGTTTCCCTGTATTTTGCCTTTTCAGGGTTGATGGGATGGTTTTAGATTGCTGATGTGCTCGGGGGTCTCAGAAGGGCTGGAGACTATCTCGAGTGTGCTGACATCTGTGCATCACCCAGACCTTGTTTCTGGCTGTGTTTGGGGTTCACAGCAGGGGACTTTGCTCCTCTGGATTTAGAGACCTCCGCTGCAATTACCTGCAGCTGAACCAGTCCCCAGCCTCCTTTTACAGTCGCTGGAGGGAAACGGTTATTTTCAGGAAGCACCTGACCCTGACCTGCTGTAGGCATCTGCATGGGATGAATCCTTCCCTACAATACCTACTTCTCTGTCGGTGCAGCGATGGCTTGTTTGGATGTAGGGTCTGCAAGGTGTGTGTAGTGTCTGCACAGGAGGACTTGAATTCAGGGCGTTTGGTTGTGACTCGGGGTGTCCGAACCCACTGTGTGAAAGCGTGGGCCTCTCCTAAGCTGCCTTTACATTTTCTTCAAGGTTTGGACACAGCTTAAACCTGTGAGCCACTTGTCTGAGCCTGCTCTCAACGTTTATATACACCCTGACTGGCAGCATAAGTACGTTTGGAAGGATAGGGTATGATCGCCGAGGAGGTTTCAGTCCAACTGGGTCATCTCAGGCTGGCTGTTGCAGTCCCAGTGTGGACCAGCAAGACAACTCCAGCCCCAGAAGCTGCTGCACTGAGACCCAGTAAGGCTGCTGGGGCTGCCCGCGAACCTCCTGGGAACCAACCCTAGAGCCACTCTAGCATCTGGCTTTTTGAGTAATGTGGCTTGTGGCTTTTTAGCGGCAGGAAGGTTCGGAGTGATGCTTACCCTGTCCGTATGGGAGCCTGACACCTATAGCGGCAGCATCTGCATCCCTGTAACTGGGCTACAGTGCCACAGCCCGCAGGTGCGGTAATGTGAAGAGCTGAGACTTGGGTGTCAGAGCTCTATTGATTAGCATCTCCCTCGAGAGCTTTTGCGTACTTCTCTGCATCTCCCATGCAGGGGAAATTCCCCCTCAGATATCCATCTGCCTTTGCTGGGTCACCTCTTCCACTTCACCTCCTCACCGTAAGCTTTTTTTTCCTGAGGGACAGGAACGTTGTTTTCTGTGTGTATTTGCAGAGTGCTCAGCCAGCACTGGCTAGTCCTTATTGCAATGTGGGTAAATATCAAGTAAAAAAGGTTAAAATTTAGATGTACGAGCTGTTGTACCTAAGCAGATGCAGCTCTAGAATATTTTTGGTGTGCTTGATGCCCTCAATATGTTCTCAGAGATGCAGCCCGTTGAGAAAGAGGGATTGATGTTGATGTTCGATGATGAAGATTGTCACTTTAAATCAAGGAACAAATGTAATTTGCTGTAGTACATCACTCTTGTTCAGTTTTAAGTGGGCAAAGAGAATGTGTGTTTGTGTTTTTCATATATATATAGTTTGTTCTGCAATTTACTGTTAGCTTTTCTGTTACTAGTCATTGGAGTATTTTCGCTGCAGCCACAGTGAGAGGAACGCTTCCTTTTACAATGAGGGAAACACTGTCACAGTGAAATTGTGTGGTCACTGCCCGTTACCTGAGCCCTGGCCATGTCCAAGTTAGGGACACGTACGTCTTCTGCCTTCCATCTGCCTGGCTTGGGGATCAGACGATGTCACAGGGTCTCGTGGTGCCCTTGGGTTCGATGCTTGCTTCTGCAGCTGGTCTCCTTGCTCTCAGGTTGTGCCTCGATTCTCCGTCCAGAGAATAGGGATAGACTGAGTCTTTGGAGTTGTGGTGACAATTACATTAAGGGGGAGCGATGTAACAGGAGATCCTAGTGCTGTGTCTGAGCAGGGGTGATGCTTTCTGCCATGTCAGTGGTTCCCAGCAAAGACCCTCATTTTCACTTGGCTGCTGGCTGGCTGGCTGGCTTCTCCACGGTGAAGTTAGCTCCAGCTGGCTTTCCTTCTCCATCCTTCCTTTTTTGGAAGCATCTTTGTGCTGGGCTGACACCTCAGACTTCAGCGAGAGCGTTCGAGGGTCGGAGATGTGGAGCCAGCAAGCCCATGGCTTCGTGTGATGCTCTCCGTTTTCCTTGGGTTTGGTTTGCCTGGGATGCTTTTGGATTCTGGGACACAGGGAGCAGAAGAGTGTGCTCATCTCCCTCTTGACCAAGATAAAATGAGCAGCCTGCCTGAAGCGAGGAGGGTTTTACAAATCTCAGTGACACCGGCTAAATATTCTAAAGGGGTGTGAATTGGGGGTGAGTGGAGAAGGAGGTTTGTTATCTGCTTCCCGGCAGCTAAAAGCAGATGTTCAGTCAACCCAGAGTTCCCCTAAAGGTAGAGAATAAGGATGCAAATGATCCGTGAAACATAAAAGGAACCATCTGAAAGTTTACCTCCACCCTGGGTGATTTGCATGCCGCAAGTTGATCAGCCCTGAGAAAAGGCGGTTGGGTCCAACATGACAAGATAACTCTGTCAAGCCTAAGGATCTTGCAAAGAGGGGAAAACTGGGGCAAAGCCCAGAGGCTGGGCCAGGAGGTACAAAACATGAAAGAGTGAGCTGTGGTGATGCTACCGCGTCCAGGAGCTGAGTCTTGGGGCGAGGTGCTCAGGCACAGGCAGCGTTTTCATCAAGCGTTAATTGCTAACAGCAGCTAGTTGGCACTTGTGAGGTCCCTGCAAAAAAGCTTTCTCCACGTTTTGTGGTAGTTTGGCTAAATCAACGCTGATCCCTGGTGTCCGATCCCTGGTGTAGGAGTCTGCGTAGCAGCTTAAAATCTTGTTTGATGAATCAGTCTGAGGAGATTGAGTGAGCAGAGCTTGCTGAGCTGCTCCTGTTAAGCTGTTGCGAGTATGGCATTAGGTTAGTTTAAACCTACCTGGAAGAGCTTTTAGGCTGTGCTTTGCCTCATGTTTAATGCAGCAGCAATACGTGAATGCAGCCAGTTGCTGCAGGTGAAGGGGTAACTGGTTAAGCAGTGACATCCCATCTGGAAATCACTGTGGATTTAGGACCTGTCTTGGCCAGCGTGGCGATGCTGAGTGTGGTGGGAAGCAGCGCTGAACTGTTGCTCTTCCTGTCCTGCCCTGATTCTGCTGTGGACAAATTTTACGCCCAGCCTGGGCTTACACCCAGCCAGGGCTTTTAATGAAGTTAATTTATTTTGCTGTGATTTGGACCTGCACACGTGCCCCATCAGGTGCCGTCAGCTCAGCGTGGCCACGGATGGCCGGTGTCCCCGCCGTCTCTTGCCTGTGCTCTCCTGCAGCATGACGTGTCCTGCTTCAGTTCATTGATAGTTTCACTAATTTTCCCAGTGTTAATGAGCACTTCTTCAGCACCTCCCAAAGCCAAGACGCTGACTCACTGAGGGGGTTAAATGCTTATTTATTTTGTAGGCTACTCCTCCCCCTTTCTGATTTCACTCGATATGTGCAGCATGTGATGATAAAAATCCATTTGAGCTGTCTCCTATTTCAGGCATTTTTACTTATTTAAAGCGTCCACGTGGGGCGATGGGCATGCGTGTGGCTGCCTGGATGGGGAGGTGGGGAGGGAGCAGCAGGCTGGGCAGCCCCATGCTCTCTGCAGGGTCTGTCCTCGCCTGTGTGGGCACCCAAACGTTTGATCAAAGATTTTGAGGCGTTACATCCTCTGAGAGCCGTTGCTATAAATCTGGAAAAAATAAATGGTGACGTTATGCAGTCTGGTCTTTCCTCAGCTCCTTGCGTTTTCCTCTTCAGGATTCAGCTGCTCCTCATCAGCGGCTCCCATCATCATCTGGGCCAGCCGGCAACTTGCCACGTTCGGTGGTTACGTGTGTCTGTGCCTAGAGCGAGCACGGCATCGGTACAGACTCGTAGAGTCTCCTTTGTGAATCACATTGCATGTACGGCCGTGTGGGTTTTGTGTGTTCGTGGGGGGTGTCTAGTAGCAAACTGCATATATTCAGTTGAACCAGGTGTTTTCTGGCCTTTATTTTTTAGGTTTTGCATCAGTGAGTTGTTCAGTTCTTCTGCTTCCAATTAAAGTTAACAGTGTCTGTGGATGGTTAAATCACATCCATACAGAAAGCTGCTCTCAGAGGTGGTTTGTATCATCTGTGTGTTTTTCTTGAGTGTCTTCTCAGCCCTCACCATGCCGTTGCCTTCCTCACCGTGCCTTTGTCTTCCCTCACCTGGGAAACTTGAGGATGTAACAAGGGGAGTTGAGCAAGAGCATCCAGACGTGGTCCATGGTGGGGACCTGTGGGCGGCAAAGCTGGCAGGGGAGGCAAGGAAGTCCTAGGGGAGCAGCTGGGCCATAGGTGTCTCCTACAACACTGCAGGATCCAAGGGAGAGGTCCCAAAAAGCTGACCAAGAGGGACAATGGGAGTCCTCTAGTAACACCAGCACCGGAGAAGAGCAGCCAGCACCTCCAGGGGTGGAGATGTCCCCACCTCTCCAGGTGATCCCTTTCAACACCACACCACCATGCTCATAGGAAAGCTTTCCATGTGTCCTACGTGGCCACAACTTGTCGATGTTGCCCTTTGTTGTATAAGTCTGTCTTGGCTGTGATGGGGTGGATGTTGAAGGGTCTGGGAGGAAGCAGGGAGAGGTCTCCTCCAGGCCACTTGCAGGCAACAAGTGATGACACTGGTGGGCAGCGAATGCATCTGCAGCGTGTCCTGCAGAGATGTCCCCTTTGGGGAGATGTTGTCCTTGCGTGGATGTTTTTCCTTAATAAATCTGACACTTTTGAAGAGAACTGTGTTAATTTTCTGAATTATGAAGTTGTGTATTGAAAACATATGGAGTAAAGGGGGCCAAGGTCAAAAAGGATCAATTATTAAAACTGGGACGTATTCTGCTAGCATCCAAGTGCTCTGGGGATAATGTTTCTTAACCATAACACAGAGTCGTAACTGCCCACTCTATTGCAACTTGCAACCAAACTAGTATCGCCTTGGAGAAGATACATGTGGGCTGGAGCCAAGAGGCTTGAGGGGTCCACGCTGATGGGGCAGGTGGGTGCATGGTGCCAGTGTGCCCTCATGGAAGAAGGGATTAAAAATTGGACAGGAAAACACATGAACCAAACTGCAGAATGGCTATGTGTGTTGGGTTTGCGTTTTTTTTTTTCAAGTGTGTTTGCCTGAATTTGTCAACTGGATTCCCAAAACAAGAGGACCTGAGAGGTCTAGGTCTTTAGCAGCAATTGATGGAGCTCAGCTGTGGAGGAAAGGGTTGCCCTTGTGAGAGAGGGGCTTTATTGGTCCAAGCAGGCACGCTGGGAGCTGCTGACTTGGAACGAGATGGGTGGTGGTTTTCCATTTTGTCATTCCTTGTGGTCACAACAGGGAGAGCTGATGTTCCTGCAAATTGGCCGTGTGTAGTGACATTCCAGGAATACCTCCTTACTGGGTTGCATGCTTCCGTGGGAAGGCATCAGATATATGTTGTGATGTCATTAGACCTTACCATATAGGTAATGCTTTACAAATCATCTTTTCCTGGGAAGATTTCCTATCTTGGCATAGTCCCAGAAAGTGGATGGTTCTGGCTATTTTGTGTTACTCCCAAATGCCTTGGTGTTTTGGATAAACAGCTGAAATTGCAATCTTTTCCCTGTGTTCTTGCTTGCGATGGTGCTGCTGGTGTGAGCAGGGCTGCCGGACAACTGAGCAGAACCAGGAATGGGACAGAATCGGCATTCCTCATATCTGACCGCTGGAAATCACGTACGGCATAGGATATCTGGGAAGAGATGTCTTGGTGATGGGGGAAAATGGATTGTCTTGCTGAATTGAATTTTTGTATTTCTGTAACAGTTGTGCTAAAAAAAAATTAATCTTGATGCTTCTTGGGATTCATTTTTCTGTGTTTTCTGAGAGAACAAATGAAGGCTTTTAAAACAGTTTCTTTTTCCAAAAGGAAGAAGAGCCCAAGCTTGAGCGTGGGGCACCTTGATCCTGGTGTTGCTACATACTTCCCAGGTGACCTCAGACCCCAGGTCACACAGCCGCACCAAAAGTGTCCAAAAGTGTGACTTGGCAGCCGACATGCTGGCCTGCTTGGAGATGTTGTGCCGGTATGACTAGGCCAGCTGGAGCTGGTATTTGGTGGACTTCACCGCTCCCGAATGGATGTGGGTAGGAGTCAGGTGAGGTTAGCTGAGAAGTCTAAAAAAAAAATTATTCCTAATCTAAGCTCCGCTTACGTTTGTGGAAAGGTGGGAACCAAATGATGCTTTGGAGCAGCCTGTTCCTCCGTGGACCATGGAAAGTTTCCAGACAATCGGTTTACATGAGGTGCCTAACTTCTAGACACCTAAGGTTAGGGAGAGAGCAGTCCCACCTTTTAATATCTTGATGTCTCTGTTGCTTTTATGTAAGACGAGTTTAATACTAAGTCCTTGTTTCCCTGAAACAGAGGATAAATGAAAAATTTGGATCTGCTGCTTGGCTACAGCAGTGGATGGGTAACTGTGTTTGGGATAAGAGGCTGATCTTGGCCATGGGCAGCATCTTTGAAACTGTCAGCGTGCCAGAGGTTAATGAAGATGCATGAACGGATGCGTTAAGGCTTTGAAAACAATTTTACTGCTGCACACCACCACAAACCTTTTTATTTAAGATACTCCTTTCATGAAGCATCAAGTAGCACCCACGTCAGACTGAAATCGAAATCTCCAGGAGAGATCAGGGCATCTTTGCTTGAGGTTTCTGTTGTGATCGCTTCCAGGAGAAAAAAAAGGGTAAGATAGCCAAGGTCAGCACCTCACTTCAAGCTGCCAGTAGAGCTCCTCTGGAGGAGAGAGGGATTGAGTTACCTCATGCCTATACCTCATCCCTTGTGCACACAACGAAGTAAACCAGCAAAACGGCGGCAAAAAGGATGGGAAAGTTAGGAAAACTTTTTTCTGTAAGGTGAGCTGGGCAAACAACGCTCAGAGCTGTGTTGGTGTCTCGGGCACAGATTTCTCTTTGGAAAGCACTGGGGAGGGATTTTACTAAAGATTTTGCAGTAAAAGTCATGGAGCAGAGCTTGGCTCTTCAAGATACACCATGCTTGCTCCTGTCTTGGTGGTAGATCTTGATTTTTGGGTGCAGTGATTCTGATTATTTTCCACTTGTTGTTGCCCAATATAATATTGCCTTTATTTGAGTTTGATTAATTATTGTTTAATATTGTAGTAGGCTTTATTACAGGTTAGTACTACCTTGTATTTATTAGTCTTACTTTTCTGGAGGAGTTCTTAAATGCTTCCCAGCACTGGGGTGCTCGTGTGCCCCCTTTGATGCCCTTGGGCACATTATCCAATTGTGATTAAAAAACCCCAACCCATTTTCATTCATTTTCAGCCTCGTTTTGCGCCATAACTTGATTATTATGAAGTGATTGAGCTAACTACAGTATTACTCTAGTGTAATTCATATGCATTTGGCATTATTGACATTTTTGCTTTATCTGGGTTAAGTCTCAAGGATGGCATCCTGGCATTTCCTGCCAACATTGCTTTCTGTCTAGTTAATGTGGGACTAGCTTTCAAGGAGTGGATTTTAAAAAGTTATTTCTGAGGTTCTGCTGATTTTTGCCGTGTCAGGGCTGGGTGATTTTAAGAAAATCTCGTTTCAGCAGCAGGCTGGCTTAGACAGCATTCTGGTGCACTCTGTAATGCCAAGGAAATAATTTGCTGCAGCGCCCTAACGTATGCAATCCTTCTTTTTCCTGGGATATGTCCCATGGACCTTCTGGCTGATTTTTCTCTCATGAAGATCTGACTTGATCGTTGTCTCTTGTCGTACGTCGGGCTCCAAGCCAAGAATATCCACTGTTTTTGAAATGTTATCATTACCGTTCAAAATAGGCTATTTTCCATGATCTTGGAAGATGTTACTACTTCTCTAATAAGCGAAATTTATCCCTGCTTTGGCATCTATACTTCTTGGTGTTATTTTACTGTGTACTTATACGTAGCTCTGTGCATGTCTGCATTACTGTATGTGATTTATATACAGCTGGTCTTGCCTACACTGTCCGAAAGAAATCAACTCTCACTTTTGTGGTGGAATCTCGAGTCAGATATGTTGGGTCCAACCAGTTCATTGCCAGACCTCTCTGTGATCTGTTCCAGTTGGCTTCCCTTCATCCCCAAACAAGACCATTGCTCCACATGGGCAAGAAAAGACTCAAACCATCATCTTTTCAGTTGCCAGTAGGTCAGGGGTGTGGGAGCTTTATAGCTGCTAGGTGGAAGTCCCCAATTCTCTGAGTTACAGATGCTCATCAGCTGCATGTGTGCAAACGGACATGGGTCCACAAATGTGGTCAAAGCATATATGGGGAAAATGGCTTTAAAAACAGGGATAAAACTGCTCTGAAAGAGGAGGGGAAATGTGCTGGACCATGACTAGGGTCTTATGGGCATGGATGAAGGCTGGAGGCAGTAGCTGAGGCAGAGGTGGAGTGCGTGGTGGTGGGTGGAGGAGAAGATTGGTGGGAGGAACTCTGCACTGGATGGCAAACTCAAAAGGAAAATTCTGATTTGGATATGGAGATCGTTAATTGGGGCAAGCTGGTTCCCCTGTTGTTCCTTACACACCTTACTTTGCCACTTTGGTTACTTTGCTTTCCTAGTGTGCCTGCTAGGGTCATGTGCGCGGGCTTAATGACTGTGTAGAAGGACTCTGACAATGCCAACATCCTTTTGGGACAGAAAAGGAGCCAAAGTTAACCACAGAGTCAAGTCATGGAGGAAGAGTGGAGCCTCGTGGTCAACTGCAACCTGAAGGAACCCGTGGAGCAAAATGCCCACTTAGTGCACCCATCTTTTGGTCCTGCTTGGAAGAGGACGTTCTCATTACGTGGACGTTCATGGCCTTTGTTATGATGGCATCTCTTTAAGGCCTCCACATAGTCGTGATGGTATCTACCAAGGAGATGGAGACCTAGTCTGTTGTGGCTTCACCAATTTTACGTATTTGCCTAATGCAAATCACAGTCCAGCTGAATTGTGACTGGCTTTGTTGTAGGCAAGTAAAGGTTTCCAAGAAGCTCTGGAGTTTCTAGATTGATGAGCTGAAAACAGGCGCATAAAATGTGTGAGGTGCAGAGTGGGCAGGATGGCTTGTTCCTTGGAGACAGTTGGGTTTTGGCTAGGAGGAGGATGCGAGGCTGAAATTATTACAAGTAAATGCACTGTGTACCTTGACTGCCAGTTTGGAGGTTGTCAGCCGAGACAAACGTTACAAGAGCAGGACATTGCCACCTCCAACAAGGGTCTTGGTAAGTCTGGTATGACAGATTGTAAACTGGATTTCGGCTTGATTTTATGCCAGGTTGTGGGGCTGAAGGAAGAGGCAGGTCTTGGTCTAAGGAGCAGCGCAGCTTGCCACGAAGAGGGCTGTGACTGATCAGCTCTGGTGGTTCTCCATCCTCTCTGCTGCGGTTGTTACTGTAGTGGCTGGATCAAAAATACCATTTTTCTACAAAGGAGACCTTGTAGTTTGATAGAGGTCACAAAGGTGTTAAAACGTTGAGCCCGAGTTTTGTCACTAAATGTCATGTCACCTTCAGTCAGTGAGAGCTCTCAAGATAGAAGGGTTTTGGCAGCGTTAAGTTACTGAAGAAGGGAAAACACTCAACATGATTACCTTAATATTCGTTCAAGTCATAGGGAGTTTAGATGGATTAATGAGTGTATGGGCATGAGCAAGCCTCCTGAAATCGCTGTGGGTTGTATCAGCCAAAGGGGGATTTTCTCAGGCTGGACCTTAGGTTCTCCAAGCAAGACAGGTTGAATGTCATTGTAGCTGCCTCTGCAGGAAGGCTCTGGCTGACACTGTGGCGATGACACTCAAAAATATGTATTATTCCCTTCACAGGTGAAGCTAGAACAAGAAAAATGTCTTTTGTCAACCTGGCCTTTGAAATACAAATGAGTAAGACCAACCTCACTTGTAAATGTCTTAGTGTGCTTTGTGCGCTTGCTTCATAATGTGGTTGCTTTTCTTTCCTGGTTAATGTGTTTTCAGGCTTTTGCTTCAAATGATGCTTCGACAAAAGGGAAAGGAGAAGAGAAGAGAGTCGCCGTGCTACGTGTGGAGTCCCGCAGGGCTGTTTCCCCACTGGGCAGCTACACTGACCCTGGGTCAATTTGAAACTATCGGCATGGGCACTGTGCTCCTCTGAAAGCCCAGCTGATGGTGGAAGTACCTGCAGCCTCATTTCTTATGTTGTCAAATTTGGGGGAACAGTGCCCGAAGTGGCACTGCACAGCACTTTAGCTTGACAGCCGTGGCTTTTTCTATATACTCTAAGTCCCACTTAGGGTCTTTTTCTGTCCATATGTCAGGTAGTGGGTGCTTACTTGCTGAAGTCCCTTCCTCCTGTCGTAAGGATGCCTTATCCCGTACTGGACCACCAGCAAGCAGCCGTGCCTGGCCAGCCAGGCAAGCTTGCTGCAAGCCAAAATGCCATGCTTGCCGCATCGCCTTCGGGGTCAGCTCTTTACTGCCTTTTGCATGGTGCGGTTCTGGGGTTTGCACTAACCCATGCAGTTTCTTTGTGGACTTCTTCCCCTCAAAACTGAATCACGAGGCATGTACAGAGCCAAGACTGGACAAAGATGCATTGCTTCTGCAGAGAAGCCAGTTACCGAAACTGATTGTGTTATTTTGGGTTATAGCACGGTGGGCTGGCTGGTTTTGATGATGTTTCTATTGTCTGTGATTAACGTGATTGTGACCCTAGAACAAAAAATAACATTAAAAGTGAGTAAAAACCTCAGAATGATACTTTGGATGCCAGAGGATGCTCACCCTCAAAATGTAATTGTTTTAAACTAATTTGATGATTAGTTCAAGCCAGCTTTACAGACTCCTGTCTGAGTAATGGACATTTCTGTGGAGTTAATCAGAAAGAACTGCAGTTTCTTTTACCATGAGCAAAAATAACTCTCAGACTGAGGACAATGTGTAACAGCAATGACTGGATCTATTGACTTAGCCAGAAATATGCAGCCAGTTAAAAAAAAAAAAAGAAGAAAAAAAGAAGAATAATCTGGAAATATCTCACAAGCCCCATAATCTGTGCTGAAAATTACTCTGGAGCTTTACTTGGAGTTGGTGAGTAAAGTTATTGGGAGGCGTAGTGGGAGTGCAGCAGTGTAGGAGATGCTCTCTGGGTGCAGGTGGACCAGAGAAATGATCATCCTACTTATCATCTCACTCTGCGCACCCGCAGAGGCTGAGCATTACAGGCTGAAATTAACCCCATGTCTTTTTGCTTCAGTCTGAGAGAGGAGGAAAGAAGCCTATGGGCAAAAAATAAAGTCCTGGACCAGATTTTTGGCTGATGAGTTTTGCTAAATCAGAGCTGTTTTCTGAGTGTGATAACGCCTAGAGAGGACTCATCCATCCAAGATGGCTTGGATACTGCAGGCTTGCTGTTCAAACGCCTGTAGCCAGTGCTGCACGGTGGGTAAATGAAGCAACTCGACTCGCACAGAGGTGCTTGGGTGCCTGGGTGAAGGGCTTCCCAGGATATCCCATCAAACCTGCATTCTCCAGCATTTGAGATCTGGGAGACAGATTATGCTTTCCTCAAATCCATGCCCATCTGATGGCAGGTGAGGGCTGGGAGCTGGGATGCGCTTCCCCTTCTCTGCTGTGCTCAAGGGAGCACCATACCCTGCCTGCTTCCCAAACCAGGGCTGTTTCTCCAGAGGATGCATCGCTAATCCAGACCATGTGGGTTTGGCAGGATACTGGGGTGCTACATGGTGTGGACAGGTAGCCATCGTATGCATCCTTTCTGGCTGGTTCATATGCTAGCTTGCAGTGACTTTTTTCCCACTCCTTCTGTTTTCAGCATTTTAGTTAAACAGCCTGGTGTGATGTAACAGGCCAGCAGGACTGCTGCTCATCCCCACGATGCTCAACCATGGAGGATGCACGCAGGAGCTGATGCTCCAGCACTGTGCTCGGGTGCCTCCCCGTGCATGTCTGTGATTTCAAAAAAAGATGGACGCCTTTACAGACTGAAATGGGTTTACCTTCCCCAGATGATCTCAGCTTTTTTTACGACACTCCAAGCTCAGCTTTTTTCATAACATTCCACTTACATGGGTTGATGTCTTTCCAGGAGCGTGGAGTCGGGATAGAGACCCACAGCTGGAGCATCTGCCGATGCTCCCTGGACAAAGCACCGAGCCTGCTGCTCCCTGGGCAGGAGCCTGCAAGGCAGTTTGCTCATAAACTGCTGGTATTTAGCATGGTAAAACAGCGGTTTGTAAAAAAGTTTAGTGATGACAGGGCCATGCCAGTTTGCTTGGTCACGTTCGTAAAATACTGTTGTCATTTGAAGGAAGATGCTCAAATATACCCCGTAGACCCTTGCAAACAGCCAGTGCGATCGGTAAAGATTTACTCTCTGCTCTCCATTTCTCTTCCTGTTTCCTGTCCCTCTCTGTTGATAATTTTGAGTCTTTCTGCTTCATGTTTCTTTAACTTCTTGCTCACTTAAAACTTCCAGGGCGTGCTGTTAACTTTATTGTGTTTAAATGCTTTTGCCTTCGCTGTGTTGAGCGGTGTGTGCTGGTTAGATCATTGCTGCTATCTCAGGTTTCCCTGGGTCTTCCTGCAGGCTGCTTTTGATTTCAAAGATATATTTATTGAAAAAAGGAAAAAAACCACCCGTCACACCTCTTGACACTTTCAGGTGCAACTCGTGTTGAGCAGATATCTATCCTGTTTTATCTTAGCCATGGAAAGCTGATTAAAGGAGCAGGAATCCCGATTTCAGCTGTTTTTGTTGCACATGTGTGACTTCCATGCATGCTAATTTTGCAGTTGGATGTCCAGCAGACTGCTTGGTGATGGTTGCAGGCACTTCTGGGCATGCGCAGGAGCCCACAGCATCACTGCCTGTCGCGGGCGCCGCAGCGGCGAGCATCGAAGCGGCGGCCCCTTGGGGGGTCAGCAGCAGTCAGCAATGGCTGGGAGGTTTGGAGAAGCTCTGCAGGGGAAACGTGCTTTGGCTGAGGCCTCTCCTTTGGAAACTGGGAATAGGTCCAAATTTACCACTCGCTGCACCTTTCGTCCCTGTGCGATCTCTCCTGTCTTCTCCTCCCACATTGCTTTCCGTTTCCCAGCCCTGCAGATGACATGGTCTGGTTAGGACCATCACGAGCTTCTGTGCAATAAATCAGCCTTCTGCTCTCACACTGACTTCCCTCAGTGATACCCCGAGGGACAGCGATAGCGATAGATACCCCCTCTCAGCTAGCAATACCCTCTCTCAACCCAACCCTTCTTCATTGGGTGTGTTGCCCACACTGCATGGAGACAGCCGGCAGCGTCCTTCGAAGCACGAGCATCACCTCGTCCAGGTAGAACTTCTTTTGGATGTAAATCTGCACACAAAGGTTGGTTGAGGTTAGGTCCAAAGCTTTTCCCAACTGTCACGTTTGGAAAGCATTCCTGCTTTGTGGAAGCTGCAGAGAGTCGTAGCTTGAAGGCTGCTGCTGTGGGCAAGGTCGACAAGTATTGAGTGGGTGGTGTGCAGGGGCTGCCAGTGCTGCCAGCGGAGGCTCCTCGGCCAAGATGTCACTCCGGTGGTGACTGGGGGGGAGCCATGTCCGGCATCTCCTCCCTTACATGTGGAGGCTTGGTGGCTCTTCATGTGCTGCTGTGTCAAATGCTCAAGGCCATGCCGGTGAGCGGGTCTCCAGAGATGTCCCATGTGCATAATTGGGTTCAGAGAGAAGTGGTGCTTTTTCAGTGGGGGTGTGAAGCAGTAAACAGGCCAGCTGTGACCCCACTGAAATAATTTCTGAAGAAAATTCTATTTAAAAAAATAAAATCAAACCTTGAAGTGTTTTGACATGTTGCAGCTGCTCCTGCCCAGGGATGAGCCTCCAGCAGTTTGCAGTGTCTACGGGAAAGGGAGCTGGGGAGAGGAGGTGTTTGGATGGGTTCGAGTCCAGAGAAGGACACTGAGATAGAAGAGTTACCTTCAGGAACAGTGGATGGAAAGCCGTTTGGTGAGGGAGCAAGAGGAGGGAGTGGATTAGGTGGGCGCGTTGGTTCACAAAACAGTTTATTTCTTAGGTTGCAGATACTTTGTACTGTTAATGCCCAAATGGCTTCAGTGGCTCTTTGGAGTCAGTGTCTCATTGAAAGGCAAAGACCAAAAGAGGTGTGGGGAGTACAGCATTTCTTTTATTTTTTGGTTGCTGAGTATATTTCTCCGCGAAGTTGAGTTAGCAGTGAGACTGTACGTGGCTTATTTTGGGAGCACTGTTTCTTTGAGATACAAGGCATTTATCATTTTTGCTGTTTTGCTTTCTTTTTTCTCAATACTCAAACTTGGTTTATGCAGGAAACAATAAAAAGCAACAAAACTGTAACCTAATTTCTTTTACATCCACTGTTCCCCAGTGCTCCGGATTGTAAACCAACAGCATCAGCTACTGTCTTGTCTCATTCCTCGTCCGTGTGAACCTGCTCTCGGGCAGAAAAACCAGGTGCTGTGCTGGTTTCCGCTCCCGTGCCCTCCTCAGACGATGGTTTCACAACAGTTACAACCCATTGCTGGCACCGTGGGGTGAGCCAGCAGTGTGGCTTTGATCCAGATCAGCCCTGGGCATTCAGTTGCCTCTCTGTGGGATCGGACTGAACTCAACCACGTGAAGGTTATGTTGGCTTGCTGTGTTTGGGCTGGCTCCATGCCAGCTGCGGGAGATAGTACCGGACTGGGTGCAAAATTCGTGAGGCACATGGACGATGCCTGACGTGGCTTTGCCTGGCATTGTTTTTGAGCAGATCTGAACGGGCTGAGCATCACGACATCGTGCCACCTCACAGAGGTCCTACAGTGGCAGCAGCGGCTGCAGAGCCCGTGCCATCATCCTGCTGAGCTGTCGCCTTGGGTCTTGTGTCAGCAACAGATGACATTATTATACACGTATTGCATTGATGGGTTTTTTTTTTTTTTTTTTTTTTTTTTTTTTTTTTTGGTGACTCAATGGATTTTACTGTGTTATTTACTGAGGTATTTTCAGCCCAGCTTGGATTGTTACTCCAATGAATCGTGGCTGCACACTTCCTGATTTGCCCCCATGGTACTCACTTTGTCTGCCTTCCCCCACCTCTGTAACATCCCCACGCTGCGGTGAGGCTCCTTCATACCCTTCCGATTTATCTTACATGTTTTAATTCTTGCAGCTCTTACATGTCTTGTAGGATTCTACCAGCCTCGCTTTTTTTTCTTATGGTTTGGATACTTAATTGTTTTTTGTTTTTTTTTTTTTACTTTGTTTTCTGCAAGTCACTTGTTCTGCAATGCTTCCTTCTGTGCTTGAAGCATCCTCTGGATATTCATAATATCTTGGAGTGAAGCCAAATTACAGAGGACCACTAAAACTTGCGTAAAAGAATGAGAGATCTGGTGATCTTTTCCACCAGAAATCTTCCAGAGTCTGCAATATTTGAATTCACACGGTCCATGGGACAAAGATCATCAGGGAGCAGGAGCTGCACGTGGTACATGGCGGGGATGTGCTGGGCCACGAGGTCCTGTGTGCTGCAGGTTGGTGTATCCAGTTTTGCTTCCCACGCAGTGCTGGTTCTCTCCCAGCGGTGACTTGTCCTCCCTCTGCCACCCAGGGCCACGAGCGTCCCATGGGCAGGATCCAGTGGAGTCCCTGCAGCCTCTCCTACTGTTGGGCACCTGCCGTTTGCTTCCAGCCCCTCTGTCCTTCCGTTTTAATTTTGGCTCCTTGCCCACAGTGTGCCAGCCCCTGTCCTGACTCAGCCCTGGTGAAACATCCCTACCCCTTCACCTGGGGCTGCGAGTTTCTGGGTGCTCGTTTGGGGCCATTTCTGATGCCTGGTGAAGTCCTTCCACCAAACTCATCACTTCTGACTTGGTCCTTGCATCCCCACAACCTGACGTGGAGCATGATCGGCCCATGCTATCGCTGGTGCTCTCTGTGTCCTCCAGCTGTAGCCACCACATTGTCCCTTTGAGCATGGCCGTGCAAGGGGTACACGGTCCAGCTTGACCGGGTGTGGGATGCATGGCGCCATCGTGCCAGCTTTAGAGGCGATGGCTGACCTGGAATAAAGACTGGTTGTACAGAGTGGGTTTTTTGTGCAAATGCATGTTAGTGCTGATAGGTAAGTTGTGATGAATGTAGTTCAAGTAAAAATGACCGTAATGAAATTATATATATATTAAAAAAAATGAAGTAAGATCATCTATTGGAGAAGATGGCTTGCAGAGCTCGGTCATGGCCGTACTGCTCACGGGCAGCAGCACTGATGCTGGGAGGCAAAGCATGACCCAGAGGGCAGCATCCCTAATTCGGATCACCAGAGTGGTGGCAGAGCCACACCTCACATCTGTCGGAGCCCTTTCTGGCAAACCACTTTAAAAATGGCATTTCAGCGTGGTTTAATGAACAGAAGAGAAAGCCCAGCATGGGGCATGCATAGGTTGCAAGGCAGGAGTTACTAGCTGCAGATATCTGTAGGAGTGATAAGAGCTTCATGCTCCTGTACCCAGTGCTGTGACATGAAGGACACCAGAGGCGAGAGCAGCTTTCCTGTCTGCTCACTTAATTTTCTTTCCCGTTTGAGTGTTTCATGCAATTTTCAAAGCTTCCTGTGCATATTCTGTTTCTCTTCTGCTGGACTCAGCAGTCGTCATCTTTTTCTTAGCTGGTTTCTTCATGCAGAGTTAAGGAGTGGCAAAATACTTTGTCAGAGAGAAAATAAATGTGTTTGTCTGGTCAGGTAATCTGGGTATGGGTGATACCTGCGAACAGTTTTTGCCGTTGGTTTGAAGCAGCTTGAAATTCTTAAGGGAAGTCAGGTATTTCCCTTAGATGAGCTACTTGCAAGTGTCCTGCCAACCAGCCTGAGAAAAGCCCCAAGCAAAATCAAAACAGAATCTAGCACCATTCTCTTCAGGTGCCAAATTTGTTTCTGATTTACAGTTGTAATTATAAGCAATTTCCCAAAACCAAAATTTCCCCTCCCCCCCAAAAAATGTTCCCTTCCTCCTCCTCCTTGTCCATCTCTCCCTTCTGCTACTCACTGGCTGTGTGATGGGCTGTTCTGGAAGGTGCTGGGCTATTGCCGTTCCTGCCACCGAAGGGGACGGTACCACTGACTTCTCCAGCCCTCCTCAGCCCTCGTGCTGACTCTAGCCCTGATCCATCCACAGCTCGCTGTGCTGTTAGAAAGTAAGGTCGTGTCCATGCTGAATGAGCTTTCTGCCGGTCGGTGAACTGTGTCAGCTTCTGGAGAGGTTTGGTGAGCACCAGGGCAAGTGGTGGCTCTGGGGAAAGGGTACCTGGTTTTTGGCAGTGATGAGGTGTTAGAGTCGTGCCACGTCGTGGAGTTGAGCGGTGAGTTTCAGCCCAATCCACCTCACCCTTTGAGGTTGCATTCATTTAAAAGTTGCTAAAGTTTTGTCTTTTTTTTTTCCTATCCAAAAAGGTCAAGTGCTTCAAGAGTCCTGAAAGCGCTGAGGTGTGGAAGGTCACTGATTTTTTTTCGCCCTCTAAACTATCTTGAAACTACTCCAAGCCCTCCATAGATAAACACAACATAGAATATAATTTTATTTCTATAGAAGGGAGAAGTCTAGTACGCCATTAGCTCCTTTTGTTTCAGTATACGGTTGTCTTGTCGCCCACATATGTCTAGAAAAAACCTTTCTTCTCACTGAGGCATCCAAGCTAAACGTGATTGAGCCTGGTGGCTGCTTGGATGGTTCACTGGGTGCTTTAGGTGTCATCTGTACAGAAGGATGTTGGCGATGCAGCACATGCCTGTTTTCCCACCTTTAAGGAACAGATGATATTGGAGATACCTTCAGATGATCACTCAAGATCTTACAGCCTTTCTTTATACATTCACATTTATCTTTGTATTGGATAAAATTAATCTAATTTTCTTCCCTGTGAACAATTTCCTTTCTGTTGAATAAACCGTTCCTCAAAAACCATAGCAATGAGGTCACTGCTGCTGTGGGGGTTGGGTTGGGTTTTCAGCAGCTGTTTCCACCCAAGGAAGGATTTCCCTTCATTATGCACCTTCTAACTGGTTCTCCAAACCTTTCTCACCTTGTGGGTTCCTAAATATTTTTTATTGATGGAGGTGTGGGATCCTTTCAAGGAAATTCAAGTCTTCTGACAATAAACTTACATTTCTTGTATTATTTTCCACAGACCCATACAATGTGAAACATGGTTCCCTAAGGACCAAATGGCTTGAAAGCCAGCATTTGAACAGGACAGAGTAGTACACTTGTTCACTTAAATCTGTTCTTTCTAATAGTTACTAGTTGTGGTTACTAGGAATTTTCTGTGTCACTGATGATTTATAACCCTTCCATTCTCCTGTAACTGTTGTGGAGAACAAAACCGAAGGTCAGGTTGGCATTTGCCCAAGGCACCCACTTTAAGCATATAAGCTTGGGCAGAGTGCTGTACTGATGTGGCTCCATGGCTTTTGTCTTAAGCTGGGTTGAGTCCCAGTTGGGTTTGGGCACAAGTGGAGCAAGCCCAGGTCTTGTCTGCACACGTCTAGGTAGACACATCCTACTTGGATCATGTGAAATCTCAGCTCATCAGAGCCTAAGAGCGACCTTCTTGCCTTTGGCTGTACCTGTGAACTGTGTAGCATTGTACACAATAACCAAAGTGAGCCTGAAAATGCCTGTAATGTGAAATTGTTAAGTTAATAAAAACAAAGGGAGCTGTTTGTGTTCAACCAAGCAGAATCTTGCTGTTTCTCAGAGAACGGTGTTTTCAGCCTTGCACTCCTTGGAGAAACCCTGATCAAAAATGCTGGTAGCTGACCTACAGGACGGGTTATTGCAAGGTGATAGGTGCAAGCTTTTGCCCAAGAAACATTTTTATGTGCATATGTGCAAAATGTCTGGTGTGAGCCATGGGAAACGCTTCCCACCGGGGAAGGCAGAGCGTGCCTGCTGCAGTGCAGATGCTGTGGGGTCCCTCCACATGGGGCAAATCGATCCTGAATCTGCAGATGTGACTCAGCCCCAATGAGAAGCACTAAAAGAGATAGAATAGCTCTCACTTTGCATGTAAGATCTATAAGGCCTGTGTGGTTTATGCTTGGTGTCTCTTATTACAGCATCAGTTTAGGCCAAGTTCAAATAAAGGATGAGTGAGAAAGGGGGGGAAAAACCCAACCCTGCTGTGTGTGCATCTCCTTTTTGTGCTGCAATGCACAGGTCTCATGTGACTGTTGGATTTTCATCAGTCAGCAAGCTGGCGGCACTGTGCTGCGTAGTCAGCCCTGGAGCCTGGTGGAAGAACTTGCCTTGCAAGCCTCTTCTGAACAGCGGAGGGAAAGTCACCTCTGCGTGGGCTTGCTTTTTTTTTTTTCAAAGTCTTTCAGTCTGCTAGTAGCATCCACAGAGCCGTGCAAAGCTGTCACTCTGTGTTAGAGGTGCTTGGGTGTGAGCAGTAACGCTCTCAGGTTGTGGTCCCAGCTGGTTGACTCTATCCTTGGTTTGATAGCAGAGATGCCAGTGCACACATGGGGGCTGGAGCTTGCAGGCAGAGTTTGGAACGGAGCGCCCTGAGGTCTTGCTGAGGGCTGCCCCCATGCCTGAGGCTGAATGGCAGCAGGGGCTCCTTGGTAGTGGTCACCTTTGGATGCAAAAGTGGCGGGATGGCTAAGATTCAGAAATTTGGACCAGTTCATCTGGTCCCTGGGAGCACAGTGACACTGATGAGGAAAGGCTGAGAGGGGTGGAGTTGTTCAGTATGGAGAAGGCTCTGGGGAGACCTTATCGTGGCTTTTCGATAATTAAAGGGGTTTTATAAGAAAGATGGTGACAGACTTTTTAATAGGATCTGTAGCAATAGGACAAGGGATAATGGTTTTAAACTAAAAGAGAGTAGACTCAGAGTAGATATAAGGAAGAAATTTTTTACGATGAGTGTGGTGAAACACCGGAACAGGTTGCCCCGAGAGGCCGTAGATGCCCCATCCCTGGGAGCATTCAAGGTCAGGTTGGACGGGGCTCTGAGCAACCTGATCTAGTTGAAGATGTCCCTGCTCACTGCAGGAGGATTGGAATAGGCGGCCTTTAGAGGTCCCTTGCAACTCAACCTGTTCTGTGATTCTATGATTCTGTGATTTCCAGTCTAGTAAAGAGAATATCTCTGAAGTGCAGTCGTGGTCAAGCAGTGACGGTTGAGTAGTCAGTGTGGAGTTTGCGCTTGGAAGCAAGGACTATGCTGTGTTCTTCCACACGTGCAAGAAATCATCATGGGATGCCTTCCATGCTAGCAAGAGTGGTGTGTCAAGAGATGTTAGTAGTAACCAGTGGGAATGCTTTGTGCTGTAATTTGTTTGGGAACAAATAGGGTGTTGTAACTAGAAGCAACAACAGGGCACCTGGATCTTGGTGCATTGTGAAATGTGCTCAGGTAACTTCATGGCAACATTATGCAAGTAGACTTCTTGGCTGTGTTCTATGCTTTAAATTTGAGGATCATACCTCATATAAACTGATACCTCAACCTTGATGGGTGTTTAAATATGTTATTTACACCGCTGTGATACTAGGAGCACTAACTGGGCCCCTAGAGCCTATCCTTCTTTGTGCAAATGTTGAATCAAAGGCTGTCCATCCCCCAGGGAGCTTACGGTCTGGATCAGTGATGGAAGGTTGTGGTTGGATGCATGCAGGCAGGGGAGTAAAACGAAAATGCTAAGGCGCTATTGATCTTCTTGACAGTCATGTCTCAGGACACCAGCAGCCTCACAGTTATTGAGTTTTCTTGTAAATGTCAAAGCAAAGGAGAGCTTTGATGAAGTCGATGAGGTGGTTTGGCAGACATTAGAAAGGAATTCCTACGAAGCAAGAAGGAGGCAGGAAGACTGAAAAGATCATCCAATATCAAAGACCTGTTCCACTGTCTAGCCCAGGAGACCAGCTTCATAAGTAGAAGTCAACATTGTAAGAGTCAACAGAAGATGGGAGTACTGTAGTTTATGGTTTATGCCTTGAAAATTAGGGAACTCTTGTGTGATGACATAGGGGAAGGAGGGGCCTTAAGGTGGTGAAGTATGTGGTGGCATACCTGTTGGTCAGGAGAAGTTAGATTTCTCAGGGAAGGGTGGTTGTGTTGACTGTGATGTGGGAAAATAAGAGTTTTGATAGCAACAGCAGATTTGGATGCTGGATGAAAAGAGCATCCAAAAGATGGCCTGAGACTTGGTTTTGAACCTAAGGAGACCAGTCTAGAGTAGAGAGGAGAGTCAGTGAGGAGGAGGGCTAGATGTGTGGTCCTGGTGGAGGTGAAGGGGAGGTAGAGAAGGACCGTGGCTGGAGCTACAGGGGCAGTAGGGAGAGAAACTTGAAGTTGAACTGGAGGATGATGAAGACGTAGGAAGGGAGTTTTTGGAGTTTCTGAAGAGATGAGAGGTAGTGCGGTCAGAGGCAGGTTTGGGGAGCCAAGGCCAGGCAGAGGGACCTTTGGATTCTGACCTTTGGCTAAGGAGCCACTGTTTTTTTCAGTGAAAACGTGACTAAATAATATTATTGCTTCCAGATCCTCTGCAGATAAACCAGTGCAGATAATGAAAAGCCGTGGATGTAACATCATCAGTAGTGACTTTGTGTATGTGCTTTGGTCAGGGACCTGTCCTGCACCCCTGCCCAGCAGGGTAGCTGCCTGGCTCCACGCACTTTCTATCCCATCTCCGCACACTCGAGGTGGGGATGCTGTTCCCATAAAACAGGCATGTGCTGACGTCTCGGTCTGGTTACACAAGCTGGCTCTGGAAAACCTCAGCTCCTAGATTACAAACATAGCAGGGCTCTGTCTGCAAAGGTGTAAGGTTACAAAACACACCCGCACGCTCGCACGGCTTAACCAAAACCGCCTCGTTTTTAGCAGTTTGTGAGGGTTTATTCACTACTCCTCGACAGAGGAATGCAGGAATGTGAGCAGCATTAAACCTATTCATTTGGCAGGGAGGCATCTCCTCTCCCCTACTTCAGCCTGCTTGGCTTTAATGATAATTGCACCTCTTGGGTTGTTGAGTTGGCTCTCCGCCAGGCCAGCCCTCCCCACACAGATGTGTGTGGCACAGTGCTGGGAAGGAACCCTGGAGCTGGGAAAGAGCTTAGGTTGATGCTTCAGAGCAAGGCTGTCCTTTCCCGTGGGACGCACCCTGCGTACCACCCCGCGTCCGACCCCTTCCTGGGCTCCTCTGCCATGGGCAGCTGCTTGCTTCCCAAAAGGCTTCTGTGCACCTCATGGTACTAGTTCTGCCAGGGAGGGAAAACCTGCTGGCAACTCCTTCCTGGCAAGCCCTCAGCCCCACAAATGGCCTCAGCTGGGGTTTGAATGGCTCCTACCTCCTTCCCAAAGAGCCTGTCCTGCAAGCCCTGCCCCCCCCTGCCTGTACAGCGCTGCCCCACTGCCGGCATGGGCAGCGAGGCTCCTCGATGCTCTTTTGCTCTTGAGTTCAGGCAGGGAGAAGGACATCGCTCCCTAACTCTTACATATCCTACTGGGGAATTTATTTTGCCTTTTTTATTATTGTTATGTCTTTAGTGCCTCTGATTAACCATCCCCAGATTGATCTAACAATATCCTGACATTTAAAAATTAGCTATTGATTTTAAAAGCCCTGTCACTTTAAAAATGGGAAATTAAAAAAAAAAAAGGCAGCAACAGTAATTTTTGTTGGCTTGTTAAGAATTTGAAAGATGCAATAAAATCGGATTTTAAGTTTATTCACACTGCCCATTCCCAGGGGAGGAATGCTATGCTCTGCATGACCTGGCTGCTTGCGGCAGCTGCTGCCGTCGCTGATCTTGACTCTGCTGCTGGAGTTTCACATAAAGGGCCTGGGAAGTTGGGAAACCGGTAACGTTGAATCCGTAATGTGAAGATGAGTATTAGGTGTTAGCTGCGGATGCACAGGCTGGACAGCTGGAGAGTTTGCTGGCAGAAGCGAGCGATGCACTGTTGACCTCGTAGAAGAAGCTAGTACAGTTGAATTTGAGCCGCAGAGACATGTAGAGGTTCTTACCAAAGGTAGCGTTAAGGTCTGTGTTTAAAGGACACTTTTTAAGGGTTTTAATGGGGATGGAAGCAGTCTAATTCAGTCAATTAGCAGGGACTAGTGATTAGCTGGAGATGCCAAGATTTGTCATGCTGCACGGTGCCGAAGAGGAGCCAGTCTGTGCCTAAAAGACTAGACAAAATTAGTCATGCTTCAAAAGCTGGGATGTGTTTAAACGGAGTCTATCAATTGAACTTGTACTGTGAAACTGTAGTTAAACCCTCTGTCTCAGCAGGACTAGGTGACGAAGAGTTGAACAGTAAAGAGGTTTGCATAGCAGCCCCATGCTTGGGATGTTCGGGCGCAGTGCTTCGGTACCCAACTTCTGGATTTTAGGCCAAGCCACTAAGCTGCGTCGTGCCCGTGGGCTCTAGCTGTGCAGTGAGAGCTGGGGCAGAGGTGGTCCTCCATGCTCTGTATCAGACTCATTGTTGGTCATGGGTATCACTGGTACTGGACTCCTGTCCAGTTTTGTTTTGGTCAACTTGGTGGACTTCTCTGGAGTCGTGACTTTTGGACACATCATCCTTAGTCACTATGGTGATAATCCTTTAATTGTTCATTTGTATGGTAATTTAAGAGGTTATGAAAAGGCCAAATGAATTAATATGACGAAGATGAGGGGATGGGATAGACAAGATGGGGGCGCTAGAGCAAGTGGAGAAATTAAAGAGCAAATAAGTCTATGGAAAGGTGAGAGAGACTTTTCTGGCTTCTCTCACCACCTGGTACATTTACTGCGCTGTACTGAGAAGTGTTTGCTTCACAGCACTCTGGAGAATACATGTGGCAAATAGAAATACTTTGCTTCATCTTATATCTTGGTGGTACTCCAGTCAGGGCGGACCTGCTGACTGTGGGGTGTTCTCCACAGTCACCTGTACGGTGGCTCAAACAGTCGTGCACTGTCACAGGCGCAGCCCCTGTTCTTGTGTCTGCTGCTGCTGCAAAGATCCAGCTTTGCAACCTTTGGGCAACTCTGAGGTCCTGTTTGCTTGAATAGGGATGCTGTATGGTGAGGTCTGCTCCACGCTGCGTATCTTGTGCTTCTCTGAAATGCCCTGTCCCGGTCACCCTGGTGCATGGTTATTTAACCTGGACCTTGGACACAGAGGGTTTGGGACTGGACAGTGGTAACAGAAAAGAAATCCTCAGTGCTTTTTGGTGTTTTTTGCTTGGAGACACCTGCTGGCATTGATCTTGTTTCATGGATGAGGAAGCTGAGCCATGCGTGCCACCTCCTCTGGCAGCCCTTGCTCTCTCTAGAAAGTCAGCATTCCTAAGCTTTAAAAACAGCTCATTCCTGGTGGGGGTTAAAAAAAAAAGAAGAAAAGAAGCTAGTCATTTTGCACTATCCTCTTAGCAAGGACAGTGGGCCACTGCTTTCCACCTCATGTGACAGTGGAGCACGCCCCACCCTGGGAAATACGGCGGTGCTGCGTAACCGCCCCAGCTTGCCTACCGGTAACTCGTACCCTGCGGCAAGGCAGTGTGGTGGGATGGATAGACTTGTGCTAAACCAGTCCTGCCTTCTCCTCTCCCAGTGGTTTGTTGGGCAACATTGAATGGGTTGCTCAACCTCCCTGGACTGCAGTTTCTCCATCGGGATGACGATGCTAACAGTGCTTGAGTAGTCTTTTAAGTGCTTTGAGATCTATGGAAGAGAATTAAAAGAGATACATGAGGGAGTGGGGGAAGGGAAGGAATGCAAGTGTCAGGAACTTAATTGGGAAATCTTTGTCATTGTATTGCCTTTGTATTTATTCTGATCCCATTGTGACTCTTGGCTTTCTAGCGCTAGATCAAGGCTGTGGTTAATGCAAGACCCTGAACCTTGCTGTTGCTGCTGGGTGATTCTTGACATCGTTACTGTGCTAATAGCAGTGGCAAGGCTGATTGATAAAAACCACTCACGTCTCCTGGAATGAACGTAACCTCTTTTGGATGGGAAGAGGTGCTGCCACTGTGCTCTGCCCAGATTTAGCTGCAGATAGTGGGGTTTTTCCTACCGTCATCTCAGGGCGATGTGCGGTCGTGTGGCACAGTGCTTTCATAGCATCCTTGCCGTGCCAGCCTTCCTCTGCTGGCTTTCTTGTCTGGCGTCAGGTGGTCGGCTGCCATTTTGGGGCTGGGGCCGTGCCAGCCCTGCATTGCCCGGTCAGGCAAGGCACAGCTGATGACTCTGCACTTGCTCAGCGGTTGTTGCATCCCTCTCCTGGGATCTCTGGTTGAGCTCAGCCCCACGTGTACGCACATGCAAAGGAGCAGGGCGAGCACCAACAATCCTTCTTCCTCCTCCTCCCTGGTGCCGGGGCTGGCTGACGAGCCAGCATCAAAGCAAAATTTCCAACTCGTGTCTCTTTTCTTGGAAGCTGCCTGGCTCCGGCGTTGGCTCTTGGTGGCGTTGAAGCCTGCCTGGGAATGGGCGCGACTCCTGCATAGCTCCTGGGTCGACTCTCATTAGGAAGGGCGTATGCTTCGGAGAGGTTGAGCTGCACCTCTCGTTTTGTTTCGCCGCATAGCAGCTGGGCTGCAAAGCCAGGACGCAGAGCTGGGTTTCTTCCCCAGGCCTTGTGCTTGCCGATGCTCACCCTGGCTGGCAGACCTGGGTGGCGCAGAGCAGTGATTAACGCCGGCATGGCAGCGATGGCCAAGCCAGTCCTGTGCACTGGGCTGTTCCGCTGAATCCCTGGGTGGGTGCCCCGTCAGAGCCACTTTCTGAAGGGGTCTCACCCCTCGCCCCAGTTTCACTGCACGCTCTATTGTGGTCAACGACACCTCCAGGGCAGAAGTCGTGTCCCCCCCCCTGCCCCTCCCCGTTCTGGTGCTGCTGTCCTGCAGGTCCCTCCCAGAGCTTGTGGTCCCAGGGTAGATCAAAAACCCAAACTGGGTAGTTAGCTAGAAAAAGAGGGGTGGCAATGGGTGCCAGAGCTAAGGAGTGAGTTGTTCTGCCCTCTCCAAACCAAGTGGAGAGTGGAGAGAGCTAGGCTTCAGAAGCTCCCTGGGAATGGTTCCCAGCTTGGCAGCATTGCTGGGGTTACTGGGTGAAACGCCGTGGTCCTGTTCCCACATCTTCTCACTGACCTGCGTCATCATCACGTGTGCATCGCATCCATCAGAGTGCAGCAACCGGAGCAACGTGAGTGTTTTCAGGAGGTAGGGGGTGTGTGTCGCTCACTCATCTCCTTCGAGGAGGAGGAGGAGGAGCAGGTTGCGCAGAGAGGTGGTAGATGCTCCGTCCCTGGAAACATTCAAGGTCAGGCGGGACCGGGCTCTGAGCACCCTGATCTAGTTGAGTATCTCCCTGCTTATTGCAGGGGGTTTGGACTAGATGACCTTTGAAGATCCTTTCCAGTGCAAAATGTTCTACGATGCTATGAGGGCAGCCTCCAGCCTTCCTAACCCAGAGGGGCAAGTGGGGTGCAGGGCATTCCCCCGACCTTGGCATGGAGTTGCAGGAGCCACGGGAGTCGAGGACAGAGCCTGACCCAGCACACGGTGGCATGGGAAGCAAAGGGGTAGTTGTGTGCCTGGAGCGGAGGTCTGAGCGCTCACGTCTCTGAGTTACAAATTCCTCCCCAAATGGGTGGCTCAGGGCCTTTTTAAAGGCCATCGCTGATTGATGCAGACCCTGCTGACGCCTGCTCTGTTGGATAGCGGGATGCATCAGTCTCAAAGCTGGCAGCAGAGGCAAAAAGCACAGCGCTTTTTTTGCAGCTTCCCACAGGACGTGCCTGTCTGAGCAGTGAAGGACATCTTTGCATTTTTTGGGACATTACGTGAACACTTTCAGCAAACAATAAAATAAATACACTTATCTGTCCCATGTGAGTATATACAAGGCCGTATAAGATAACTGCGCTTGAAGGAATCAGCATCTTGTTACTCCTGCACTGCTCGTTGGTCAGGGAAACAGGTCAAGCTGTCGTGTCCTTTGATGGTGTTTTAGCTGGTGCCTGCGTTGTCCCCGGTGTATACCAAGGTTCAGCCATGGGTTTCACTTTTTAGCACCTAATCAGAAATCGCGTACCTTGGGTTTGCAGCTGATATTTCTAGCTGGTTTGTGCAGCGCTGCAGGATCATATGATAAGCCAGTCAGCTGAGAAATGGGATCACTTAGCCAAATTCAGTCCAGATTTTGGATAGCACACATGAATACGGCTAGTCACTAAAAATAAAAGCCCACGGCCATGTTCAGTGGCTCTTTCCTTTGGTAGCTGAGCAGTATTACAGTGAAATCCGGGCATCCTTCTGCACTGCTGGACTTGAAACCGTTTCAGGCTGCCGACAGCGAAGGATGTTGCTGAACCTACTCGCAGTGGGGAACCCATCCAGCTGACGTGTCTCTATTTTTTCTCTCCCCCAGGTTGTTGTTCTGTAGATTCGATTCCCCAATCCAGTTCACGATCTTAGATGGCAAACCGGCATGTGCCAGCATGGCTGAGAGGGAGGAACGAATGGAAAGAATATCATAGGTTGGTCCTGGTGCCAGAAAGCTTGTGGGGAAGGTTCACAGGTGTAGTCACATCGAAACTTTGGGACTTGAGTTGGGAGCCTCCTTGGGCTTTCTGCCTCTCCAGTCTGCCCTGCTCCCCAGGGCGGTTTGGTTGATGATGATGAATTGAAAAGTCTCTGTACCCAAGTGCCTGCGCAAGCAGTTTGTTCCTTTGCTCCCTTACTTTTAGAGTTAACAGCAGAAACTGGTGGAGGTTGGGAGGGTTTTCGATACTGCTTTTCACATCCTCATCTTTTTCCGTATTTGCGTCCCATCCTGATACTATCAGCATCGGTCCAGAGCCAGACTACCCCTGCTAGGTGTGAGGCTGGGAGAAGCTGTGCCGACTGCCAGGCTTGAGGCTGGATGTCAACACTGGCCTTTTTTGTCCTTCTTGCCCCAGATGAGCCAAGATCCTCCTCCCAGCAGCCGTGTTTCTTTATGGGCTGTGCGGAGCTGGGTTTTGAACCTTTTGCAGGCTGTTTTCTCAGCAGCGAGTTGCTTGCCAGCATCCTCGCTGCAGCACGGAGATGGAGCCACCGACGGCCCTGCTCATTGCAGAGGGGTTGGATGAGATGACCTTTAAAGGTTCCTTCCAACCCCAACCGTTCTATGATTCTGTGGTCCCCAACAGATTCTTTGATCCTCTGTGGTCCAGCAGGTGATTATTTCTAACCAGCCCAATGGTGCCCCTTTTGGAAAAGGGGAGCGAGGCACATCCTTCCCCTCTGCAGCCGCCCTCCAGTGCGTGGCATTTCTGAGATGCACCATTTCCCCTGGCACAGTGTGCAGTAACACCAAACCTTCTATTTTCTTTGATCCAGGGCTTTTAACGGAGCAGCGTGATGCTCCTGCACTAGCCAAACGGCTTTGATTCTGCCGTGCAATGTGGTGTGCATGTGTCCAGGTTGACAGGGGTTATAAATACCCTTTTCCTTGCAAAGTTTTGCTTGCAGAAGTTGAGAGTATATGAAACCAAAGATTATTTTTGCAGTTTAGTTTTTTGAACTATTTTTCCCTAATGGCCCTTGTGTTTTTAGCACTTACTACTGGATGCAAGGGGATGCTGCATCCGTGTGTACCTGCTGTGTCCCTTGCCAGCTCACAGCTCTTGTCCCAGGTGCAAGAGAGGATACTGACAACAGGTAGGCCCCAAAAAGGTGTTTTCCTGTAAATCTGGGAGGCGAATTGCTTTAATGGGAGGTGACTAGCTGCAAACTTGTGGCCAAAAGAAGACGGGTAGTTCTGAGCGGGGGCGTTGTGACCTGAAACTTAAGCCTGTGGCTGGGTCACTGCCCTTCTTTCAAGTTGTTTTCACTGAGCTGGAAGCTTTCTTGTTAGGCATGGAGCTGCATCCAGGGAGGATCTGAAAGGTCGCTTAACCCTTTGGCGTGCGGTGAAAGCAGAAAGGAATGATAATACAATAAATCCAGAGCAAGGCAACCATCCCCCCAAAAAGACGCTGAAAGGCTGAAAAAAAAAAAGTCACAAAGGAGGATCCTGGGTTTGTATTGCCTGTTCAGCAAACAGCCTGCATCTGGGTTGGGATTGCAACCAAAGATTTATACAGAAATTCAGTGTCATTTGGGATCTAATGCAGGCAACAGCACTTTTTTCCTCTCCTCTGTTCTCCCTTCATCTTTGCTCTAATGCATTTGACCGAATTACAGTGCAAATCTGTGGCTGTATAAATACCAAGCGGGGGGGGAGGGGGGACACCCAGCAGAAACCACAGGCATTGTTAAGACGGTTCTTTGATGTAGTTCACCCATGAATATAAACTCTGTGAGCCTTGTGGGATGGTTTTGGGCTAAAAGGGGCTTGAGACTGGTTTGTTGGGTGCCTTATAAAAACACTTCACAGGCATTTCCCTTCCCATCCTTTGTTTCTTAATGCATGTGCCCTGCAGAAAAGGCGCTTGTACTCTTGGCTCCCAGGATTAACCCCCTTTTACTGCATGAATACTGCTTGGGATCCACAATTTGTACATAACGTTGAACACCTTGAAAGAGATAAGCGCAGGTCCAAGCACTGCCGGACCCATCTTCTACGTTAGCATCTTGGCTTTCGCCAGGCTCGTCAGGCAGGACGGGTCGCTCGCGGCAGATCCTGCAGCCGGTGTCGGGGTCAGGAGTGGGACCGTGCTGGGTCTGCGGCCAGCAAGGACAGGATGGGGCGATTTGGCAGCTGGGCTGTTTGTTTGTTTGGGAGTGCGTGGGGAGGGCTGGTCTGTGATGCTCGGGAATAAATTTGGCCTGATACTTCAGTACGAGCTCCCAGGAAATTGCCATCAGAGTAATTAGCACGCGCTGAGTTATTTGTACAGTGATAACAGCAGGAAAGTATTGAAGCAGGAAAAACAAACAGATTATTCATCTGAACCTTCAGTCCACAGCCTTTACCTGACAGTTCACTGTTTGCGATACGCAGGTCTATTTTTAGGCTTCCAGGTCAGGCGAGCTCTTTTTTCTTTGTTTGTTTTGCGTTTTGTTTTGAATTTTGCTGCCATAAATTGGAAACGAATCTGTGCTTAGAGATAAACAAACTCATTTTTAAAATAGACCTTTTGAACACCAAAGAGTGTTTTTTGTGGAAGTGCTGAAGCATCTGCACAAGGCTCTCAAAATGTGTGCTCTTGCAAGTGGGATGGAGGTGCTGCAGGCAGTGGATGCAGCCGTACGCTCTGGCTCTGGGAGGCTGAAACAAGATCCCTGTTCCTATCGGAAATATTTGGTGAGAGCATTAGCATCTTCTTTAGCCCAGGTTTCCCTGCTCGATGGCGAATGCTGATTAGCCAGCCAGGTTGGAGTTGCCCTTTGAGATGTGAGCACCGAGGAGAGGGTTTAGTAACTTGGGTAGTAATTATTATTAATGAGAGGCTGAGGGAAAAGAATGACACGGGGTCACAGGAGTTTGCGGTCGTGAAGTATCCGAGGAGGATGTTTGAGGAAAGGCATCTTTAAATGTGTGAGTATATGGAAGAGCTGGTAGAGTGCAGGAGGCGTTTGGAAACTGGGAAAAAAAGTGGGCGTGGAGAAACGTGTGGATTCACATTGGAATGGAAAAAATGGGGATGAAAGTGTTTGTTCTGCCCTTCCTTTCCATCGCTCCCCTCTCTCCAGCCACCCACAGCAGCGATTCCCTGCCAGGCACTGGTGCTAAATCCTTTGAAAGCTCCTCTTCTCCTTTGGTGATTAGAAATAAATAAAAAGAATGGGGGCAGAAGACAGGCTGTCTGCAAGGAAGAGAGCTGAGAGGCCCCAGGGTTTCTCCTGGAGATGGGTTTTGTGAACAGCTGAGGAAATCACCAGGCAAAGCACCTCCCACAGCCAGCAGCTATATCAAGGGCACCCCTAGTGCAAATGCAATGCAGATAAATCAGAGTTAAAGTGCCTTTTTTAAATACCAAAGGCTTTTAAGTATTTGAGTCTGCCATCAAAAAGGTGAGTTACAATCTCCATCCATATCTTGAGATCTTTGCATGGAGCCTGCATGCCTCCCTGGAAGAGGGGGCTTAGGCAAATGATAGCAATACAGCTCAAATCAAAGGTAAATGAGTGAAACTTGTGACTTTCTTTATGCAAGATTCAGACTGGGTGACCCAATGGTCCTTAAAGTCTTAGGAAGATGGTTCCCTTGCTTTGCATTGCCATGCCTAGCTCCCCCAGTATTTTCCAGCCGCCATGTGCAGGTCCGGGGCTGGAGAAGGCCGGATTTTGACTGCAGCCTCCAGGTTTCTTAGGGAGCGATAGCAGCTCCTTGATTTTTGTGCCACAGGTTAGTTCACTCTCTGAATTCCATCACTGGTCACAGTGAGGCTGCAGATTTTAAGCTCTGAAGGAAGAAGAGACAGGGGTCAGGGAAGGTACTGCAAATGCACAACTGTGAGCCAGCACCATGATGAGGAGAACTTCATACAAACCAGCCAGGAGTTGGGATTTGCTTTCTGTTTGCAGGAAGGGCTGGTCCAGGGCATTTGTGTCCTTAGGGCTTTGCAGCCCTCTAAGAGAGGATGCAGTGAGGGGCCACGTCCTGGGACACGCCTTTGAGGCTTAGAGGAACCCAGCAGATGTGAAAATCTTGGAGTCACAAAGCCCAAAGGGAACCTGGAAGCCTAAATATGATTAACATCAATGGGCGTTTCAGAGCGTCAGAGTTGGAAGCTTCGCCCCTTTAACTCAAGTGCCCCTAGTCCGTGGGCATGGAGCTGCTTATGCTCGTTCAGCCTGTGTGAACAGAGAAATTAAGGTGTGACAATAAGAGAAGCAAAGCAAAATCATCAGCAAGGTATTGAAAGACAACAGATTTAAAAACTGTGTATGTGTGTACAAGACGCATACACGTGTGTACATAAAGGTAGATATTTAAGGCTACTTTTATATCCGTGACTTTAAAATATTTTTGTGGTTTATAAACACTTCCCAATCTATAAAATTTAGATAGCCTCTCCCCTGTTTAGAAAGAAAGGCAAAATATTTTCACATGACTCCAGAAGCTACAGCTTTTGAGAAGTGCACCAAATCTTGAGGGACGGGGTGTCTTAAGAGACAGTGTGGGTCTGGAGAAGTTGCATGGTGTTTTTTGGTAGAGGTTCATGTTGAAGGAAAGAAACCCAAGACAACACAGCCCTCCACCAGCGGAGCTGGTGAAGCTCTATGTGCTATGTGTCATGCTAACAACTTTTTTAAGTAGAGCTCTGTCCTCTCTTTGGGGATGGGTAGGTTCTTTTCCTCCTGCAAAACAGTTGGGGGGGGATCAGGTCAATGCGATCATCTGCATCATTCAGATCCCAGACTGGCCTCCCGGCAGTCTTATCATAACATTGATGGGGACTGTGGTGGTTTGCCTTTTGATGACGATGATTACATGTCATTCTTGCTGCTGCTGGAGACGGTTTTGGCAGGCCTCCATTCCTGGTGTAGGTTAATTAGCCCTCCCACTTCCACCTTCTCTTCCCCACCCTTTTCCTAAGCCATTAAGACCAAGCGTGGTCAGAAGTAAATCTCCTTATTAAAATATTTAGAGCCTTTCTAATGCCAGATGCCAGAGAAACAGTTCTGTAATCCTGTGGGCTTCACAGCATTTGAGCTGAGTGACTTCAAAACACCTGTATTAATGTAATGTAAAACTAGCCTGGAGGAACATGGGTCAGCAGAAATTAATGGGTTTTCTTTAACAGCTGTTTTTACAATTGCACCCAGCTCTGATTCATATCTCAGTCATCGCTGGCACTGCTCCTCCGACTTGCTCTGCTGACCCCCGATTTAGGAGCATCAGAGATGCCAATTTGGGATTCCCAAATTATCCCTATGCTGTCTCTGACTTTTAGGGAGCCACAGATTTGCTGAGAAGATGTGGTTCTGCTAACCAGTTTTTGAGCGATGGGCAGTCCACCGTATTGCCTGTGCTTTTCTATGTGATCCTCCTCAACATTGTCTCTAGCCCAGAGGCACGATTTGATATTTATCCTCGTGACCTCTGCGTGAGAGAGGAAAGCATTAGCAGATGGGGCACTGAGGCTCAGGCTAATTGAATTGCTGCTGCCATAAGCCGGGACCACAGAGAAGGAGAGAAAAAGGCTCCTGGTCCAGTGGGTTGTACATTAGGTTGCAGTGCCGGTCTGCAGGCGTCGCAGCTCCGGGCTAAATCACAGTCATGTCTGGGAAAACGCATTAGCTACATCCAAAGCGGAGAAGCCCAGCAGCCCTCTGGTAACTGGTCTGCAAAAGCTACCAATAACCGGTGAAATCTCAAAAGCAGAAATTAAGGAACAGTGTCAAAACACAGCTGGTCTCCACTGGTTTTAACTGCTTTTTTAACAGGCACAGAAAGTCACCCTGCTCTGATATGTGACTGTGCTCTTGCTCTCTGCGGCATGCCACCTGCAGAGGCATCCCTGGCTTGTTCCCACCACCTGGGACGGGAGGGCCATGCTCCATGACTGGGATTTCTGGCATAAGCATCTGGGGAAAGCGATTCATTTCCCAGTCTTATTTCCATTTCTGTATCCACTGGTAAATCTGGCTGCCAAATGTCTGCAAACATCTCTACCAGAAAGCTAATTGAAAGGACATCCCTCCAAATGGTGGCTAGCGCTGGAGAGCCATGAGTGTCCCATCTCCTCAGCTCCCGGGGAGGGGCAGAGAATACGTGTGCTAGGAAACCACTTGAGAAGAAATCTTTCTGACTGTGAAACAGAATCTAAATCCCCTTCTCTCAGAATTTAAAAAGAAATCAGGGAAGTTTTATGTGCCTGTCACAGAGCCACAGACCATCCCAGGTTGGAAGGGACCTTGAAAGATCATCTGGCCCAACTTTTCCTGGGAAAGGGAGCCTAGATGAGATTATGTAGCACCTTGTCCATTTGCATGTCGAAAACCTGCGGTGCTGGGGACTCCACCGCGTCCCTGGGGAGGTTGTTCCCGTCAATGATTGTTCTCACTGTGAAAAATCTATTTCTTGTGTCATGCTTTGTTTCTGCTCCGTCAGTGTAATTTTTTGGCTTGCTTTTGTCTAGTGATCTTTCCCGGTTCCTTAGCTGGAAAAAAAATATCCATGTTTCTTGGTTTAACAGCACCTCGCTTTGCTGCTTGTGGTGGTGATCTGGTGCTTTTACTGCACTTCGGCAAAATCCATGTCTTGATAATGATGGGATGCAGAGGACCTGCGGATGGGACAGGGATCTCTGGGGCTGGGGGGGCCCAACACAGATAGTTGGGCTTCTTGTTTTTTGTACTTCATCTATTTCTAGGTACAATTGAATTGTACCTTGATTCCTTGAATTAGTTTCCAATCTGGATTCAGCAATTGTGCATAGACCCAGACATGCGTTTCTGGGGGAGCAGGAGAGGCAATGTGGAATCCGGTCTTATTTTAAAAATCACCAGTGCTGGATTGGTGGCTGTACCAGTTGGAGGACTTTTCCCTCTGTTAGTTACCTGCTGTCTTGAAAAACGGTATCTTTGTTTCTGGTTTGTTTTCTGTCGAGCTTCAACTTTCAACCTTTGGTCTTGTTATGCCTTTGTCTGGTAGGCTGAAGAGCACTCTTCCTGACAGGTACTTACAGGCAGCGAGGTACCTTTTAACTTTCTCTTTGATTGACTTCCTTGAGCTCCTTGGTACAAGACTGGCTTTGTTCTTGCGGCTGTCCTCTGAACTCTCTCCAGTTTTTCCAGCGTTATTCTTGAAGTGTGGGTAGAAGTATTAAACCTCGCACTCCTGTTGACTGTGTCAGCCAAAGGCCCAAAGATAGCAGGGCCTCTCTGCTGGTGCGTGACATCCCTCATTTGGGCACCCAAGCGTTGTGGACCTGCCTTGTGAGCTCACGTTGGGCTAATTATGCCTCTTACCTCAGCCAGTCCTGTAGGTCTCATATGTTTGAAAAGTTTCCATGTAGCCATTTCTTTTAATACGCCAAGCATCTCATTAGTCTTTTTGATGTATTTTTTTTTCTTGGTTTGTATTCGGAAAGGAGTTTTAGTCCAGCCTTTCTCACTGTACCAGCCACATGTCAAAAATCTTCACATAGCTGAGAGCTGCTAGGAACGTATTTTACAGAGCTGGGGGAAGGAAAGTGGTTCGTAAGAGGGAAATAAGGCTGAGATGTATCACTAGTGTGTGGTGAGACAGGACAGACTGAGTGCCGCCGGGCTCCAGAGTCCTGTAATTTTTTTTGACCTATTCAGCTCTTGATGAATTGCTTTCTCCCATGAGGATTAACCGTGGAAATGGTTAACCTTCAAGCCCTGTGCCAGCCAAGCCTGTCATTGCTGACTACGGAGTGTAGCACCAAGCTCCTTGCTTGGGGATCATGGGTTGGCTGCCCCCATTGAGGGTTTGGGCCAGTGCTAGCGTATTTCTAGACATTACACACAGAAGGCTGACCGTATTTCCAATTGGAGTGCTTTTATTATCAGTCTTATGTTGTTTCTTACATATAATGACTCAGAGGAAACAGAGGTGTTGATCTGATGGGGAACCTAGAAAGCCTTTTGGTAATAACATCCAGATGTTTCCTTAGCACATCTGCTTAAGCCACTGTTGAAGTCGGTGCCTTCAGCAACCCTGCTAGTGCATTTTACCACTTGCTGCTGTGTGACGCTAATTTATTAGTAATGCAGGAATGGAGGGGGAAATTCAGACACCAGGAGAAGCAGGGACAACCGGCGGCCGACGAAGCGTGGGAGAGGAAGGCAATCCAGACCGTAGGCTGAATTATTCTTGCTTTTACCATTCGGGTAGGGTGTCTGGAGGTAGTCTTGCATGTAATTGTTGCAAGTACTGTGCCCCAGGTTTGCCTGGTTACAGGTCACTGTGTACCTGTGCTGTTGCAGCTCAGCCATGTGGGCAAGACATTTGTCTGTGTGAACATGGCCTTCAGCCGAGATCAGGTCCAGCTTGGCTTGTGCAGCGACCAGCGTGTGAAAAGATATTCCTGCTTGTCCCCTTATTCATGGGAAGCTGTTTTGCTCCCTGGTTGTATCTGTGTTTAGCACTTCAACACTGCCTTGCTAATCCCCGTGCCAGAGTTGTCAGCATGCAGTGTTCCTCCCGGGGAGGGTCAGCTTTGGGACAGCTCGGCTGCCTCGTGCCAGGGCTTCGGGCAGGCGGGATGCTACTGGAAGCTGTGCATTTAATGCCACTGTGTCAGCATTGTGCCCTGCCTAGGGGAACATCGCTGACAGCCTGAGGATAACTCTCCGTAATTCCAGATACCCTGGACCATGTAATCTCTTTCTAGGCTGTACGTAACAAACCCTCAGTTTACAGTCGCAGCCCTTCTGATACGAACCCAGCCCTAGTGCACACTGGAGCTCCTCATACCACGCTGCCCTTTCTTCCTCTTCCTCGATGACTTCTGCTGGCGGCTAATTTTCAACATCACAGAGAGCGTGTCTTCAGAGCAGACCGGTTTGTGGAAAGCAATGACATGAACACAGAGTCTTGAAAAGTGCTCGGCAGCCCCAAGGTCTTTGAGTAAAAAAAGAATCTCGTCACCCAACATTATGGCTCATGTGTCACCTCCTTCCAGGGATGGTGAGGTGACGTTGGAGGTTGTGCAGGTTAAAATGGGCGATTAAGGTGGAAGCGTGTGGTTGGGGTGTGGCAAAGCACTTCAGTGGAGAGGAGACGTTGATGTGGTAGGTGCTTATGAGATGGATGGCCCAAAGGCGTAGATCTCATCCTATTCATGTTTCTTCCTCTCCTATGCCTGACACAGCATCATGACATGGCCAGGGATGGGCCATCAGGTGCATTTGGTTACATGGCAGGGAGCAGGCCTGGCCCAGTGATTCCTGAGATGGAGATGGACACGATGAATGGCGTTGTACAACCCAAGAGAAGCTTGCAGAAGCTTGGTATAGTGTGTGTGGGCCTTTAGAGAGCCAGGCCCCCAAAACAGCACAACAGGTCTTGGAGCAAGAGAGACAGTGTGGCACGAAATGCTTGAGACATAAATACAGAAAGCAGCAAGAGGTGGTCAGAGAAACACATCTCTTCTGGAGTAGTGGATGGTATTGCCACAGGGCTTAGGCCCTGTTTCCAATTCCTGTCTTCCTAGCTGTCCTTCCCGTGCTCCCAGGGACTGCCAGAGCCATTCACTTCCACCACACCAATTACAACCTTTTTTCCTTTGGCAATGAGGTGATCCATCTCCCTCAGCTTCCCTGACCCACCCCTCTCAGCTTCCCCAGCAAAACTGTGTTTGACCTTCCGTGGCTTTGTACCTCCTGTGCCACATAATGTGCCCAAGGGAGGGATTTCTTTAGCAGTATAGAGCAGCCCTCCTCCTTCTCCTAGCAGCCTGTCATTTCACTGTGGGTCTCTGTAACTAAGAACATTAAATCTCGGTAAGACCAAACATCCATTGATAAAAGAGGTCTCTTCTTTTATGAGGCTAAATTACAAGTTATTCCCAGCTACTTCCTAAACCTGAACTAGTTTCTGTGTCTCCTACCCTGGCAGTCCTCCTTGGCTGCTGGGTTGGAGTTTGTTTGCAATTCGTTCCTAGTGAGATGGGGATGCTGGTTCCTTCTTCTGCAGCTCTTGCCATCCAAAGAAGCCTTGTAGACCTTGCCACTATGTTGATTTTCCATTTCTTTTGAATGTCCTCTCAAAGCAGATCAAGGCTTATTATTTCTTTCTCACGACCATTACGTTGGACTGCTTTCATCTGGCCAGTGTCCACGGGAGATGCTCCTGGACGTTCTGAAAATCTTTAGTTCCCAGTAAAGTACCTAGATACTGTTTCTGTGCATACATAAAAACCTGCTATTTTTGACAAAAGTTAGAATTTAATCTACATCTGATTTATGGAGTTTCCTACCTCCTCATTGGACCAATGTTTTATACCCAGTGGAGCACTGTCTGCATTAGTATTAGTCAACACGCAATGGAGTAATTTTGCTAGTCTATATGAATCAGTAGTTGAGCACTGGAATTGTTTTGGGATATAATTTATGTGTAAAACTAAATGTATTGCATTGTATATTAAGATCCGTTTAATTTGATTGAAGTACCTCGATGTTTCCTTTGTTGGCGTTTGAGCTGACTGGTAATTTTTCACTCAGATGCCACCATGCTGAAGTTGAATGCACCCTCAGGAGAGAGCCTTCTTCAATAAATCCTCCTTTTTGGGAGAAGTATAGCAAAATTTTGGAAAGAGTTGACTACTGACAGTACATCTAAACTTTCCAACTGCATTTGTATTTTGGTTTGTATTTGAAATGACTCTTTGTTTCTAATGCAAGTTGCAATGAAAAGTGTAAAAGTTTATGATACCAAAGGGAAAATTTTCAACTGTTAAAACAAAATGCTTCAAATCAAAATGAGTTTGAATTTAGCAACCTTCAAAAGGTTTTTCTCTTTTTTTTTTCTGTGCCCTCATTTAGAATGGGAAAAAACTGAAATCAAGATCTTGAAACTCTCTGAGGATGATAGAATTTAGTTTTATCAGCTTTCTTTGACATCCCTTGTTCGTCTCTGTTTGAGTAGTACCTTCTGCTGGCTGAATTTGCAGGCAGAAACAAGGCGTTTTTCCGTCAGTACTGCACAGTCAGGTTATCCCTTGAAGGGTGAACCAGACATTACTTTCCCATGGGTGTAAACATTTCATCTCTTTTAATACAAACAGAAATCATGTATAAAACCTGAAAGTTTGTCAATCTGTTTTCTTTATAGGTGCATCCATTTGATGGTGAAAGTTGACAAGCTGCAATCTGGCTTGGATTACAATATTTCAAAAGACTTTCTGAAGGCTCCAGGCTACCCTCCCCAGACTTTGGGGATGAATGGGATTAAGATTATATCTCCAATATCACACAAGGAGAAAGAAGGGAGCTGGCTGCTTTGCAAAAGTCACTAAAATCAGTGCTGTGTTGCTGTTGGGAGCACTCAAAAGGAGAACAGCCTAGAGTATAGCTCTCATTTTAGAGATGGATTTTGCCCGGGAGAAGAGTGCACAAGGGAAGATACGGGAGGAAGGAGAAGAGATGGTGCTACAAGCCATCTTCCTGACCTCCTGAGTGGGACTGAAGCTTCATAACAAGGTAAAAAAACCCCAACAGACCAGCTAAACATTTTCCCTCCTTTGTATCTCACTCGAATATCCATCAGACAAGAAGTGGGATGAGTCCAGGCATTGCTTTTTCATTGAATAGTTTCCTCTACTGCCCCCAGCCTCCCTCCTGTTCCCTCGCCCACTTCCCGTGTCCTGTGTCACCCGTACCTGCCTCCGCAGAGCCCATTGCAGACCCCAGCAGACGCTTGAGCAGGCTTCGTGTAAAAATTATCAGCAAATCTCTAGTTTTACTTGTCCACATATCCAGGGCTTAATTTTTCAGGTGTCTCTGCTCGCACACGCACGTTAAATGTGTCGTTTCTGAAGGAAGCTTTGTGCCTTTACTTTATGACAGAGGAACTTGCCACTCTGTTTTTGGAAGTGAGGATGACAAGTCCCTCACACTCATCTGTACTGTTTGCGGCTACAGCTCCAGAGCACAGCAGTGATGTATTTTCCAAACTGATGAGATACAAAGAGAGCTAAAATAAATGGGCTTATTGCATTGCCTCATCCAAAGCCACAAGAGGAGAAAGGCAGGAGCTGGAAAAAATAGAGCAAAATTACCTGGTTTCAATTTACCACCTTTGGAGAATTGATAAAAGTTGATTGCAGAAAAGAAGGTTGAAGCTTGATTTATTTTTTAGCTTCCCTCCTGCTGCCGATGTTTTTCTTCATAAACAGGCATGGCTCCTCATTTGTCATGCCCTGGGCTCAGGAGTGCTGGAAGGGGAAGGCTTGCCGGGATGGCAGAGTGTGTCTTGGGCTTGGTCTGTTCTAGTGATTACAACTCAATGGGCATGAGGGACACGTGGCTTTCCTCTGCTGCGCTTTGTGTGGTCCGACTGGTTCCTGCAAAGGCTGTGTGGTAGTAAGGGTGAAAAGGGTTCGTCGGACTGTTCCTCTGAGGTTACTGTATGTGATGTTGCCATGAAGGCCATGCCAGCATGTGCATGCAGACCTGTATCATCATGTTAATGTTCCATAATAAATTTGGCAATGATGAAACTCCTTTGAGATTAAAATCCCCTTATTTTTTGCAGATCAGATGTTTCCCTGCTCCCTCTCACCCCCATGTCTCAGCACTGAGCTGGAAGGACCATTTCTTAGTATTAGTGAGAAGCTTTTAATCTCTGTGACTCATTCAGTCATTGGTTTAACTGCTGATATTTCCAGTGAGAATACTAATGATGTGTAGATCTGGTGATGGGAAGATAGCTCTGGCCAGGAAGCTACATTGATTTCACATCAGTGAAGAGACCATCTATGACCAAATGTGTAGCTCCTACAGTTCTGCAGCGGGTTTGAATCGGAGAGAGGAAGGGCACTTTCAGAGGCCGGGTCTGACCCAGTTTCTTGGAAGTACCAAATTGAAATATTTGCAGGGTAAGCATTAATTTCTGTTTCAGAGTGGACGTTGGGATGTGAATCTTCAGTCTGAGAGTGAAATTCCCACATTTAAAGGTGATGGCTGGGAACGATGTAAGACATATTGAACAGCAGCCATGCTGATGAAGATGAGAAGGAGTAGAAGTGCTGTACTATCTTTCCAGTGGTGCCCAGCGACAGGACAAGGGGCAATGGGCACAAACTGGAGCACACGCAGTTCCACCTGAACATGAGGAAGAACTTCTCTACTGTGAGGGTGACAGAGCCCTGGCACAGGCTGCCCAGGGAGGCTGTGGAGTCTCCTTCTCTGGAGAGATTCAAACCCCGCTTGGACGCGTTCCTGTGCAGCCTGCTCTAGGGCCACCTGCCTTAGCAGGGGGGTTGGACTGGGTGATCTCCAGAGGTCCCTTCCAACCCCTACCATTCTGTGATTCTGTGTTTGGTACCTCCCTTGATGACAACCAAGAGAGGGAAGAGTGTGAGAAAGAAAGCAAGCTCTCTAGAGGTGAGCCTTCCTCGCTGGATCCTCCCAGCAACCAGTGGTTAAACATGCTAAGTGCTTCTTGGGAGTGTCCTTTAGTTGTCCCCATGGATCAGACGCTCCTGTCGCAGCTTTGGTTAGGCAGTTCATTACTCTCTGAGCAGCCTAAGCCATGCAACGTCTGGCCCAATGTCATGTTTATATAGATCAGTTCAGGTCACCTAAATCAGAGGTGCTAAATTGGACTTGGCAGGAGAGTTTTGCAGCACCAAGTGCACCGATGGTGCTGCAGGCCATTAATTTTAAACTATGCTCTAACACTAGGGCTGATCTAAAGGCTGGAGTTCAGCCCTTGGTCCTGTGTAATTCTGTCACTTAGCCCCTCTGCTTCCTCCCCTGGATAGCATCTACTGGGACTTCATAGGGAGCACCGGTCAGAGCCGTGGATGTCAGTTTCTGTGTCACAAGTAGGGTTTAACGGGAGGAACAGACCTTAGAAAGTCCCGTGCAGCCCCATCTCCATTAGTTGTGTAGTACGGTTGTCTCCTCAGTGGCTTGATGCTCGGAGGAGAGATACAACCCCTTGTATCTCACAGGAGCCTCTTCCAGGTCTCCAAAGAAGAATGGAGTGTAATTTGGCACTTACTATTTCATTACATCAGCTTTTCTGAGTCTGGGAGTGCTCTTAGCACGAGCAAATAAATTACCCGTCTCATTTTGCTGCGTGCTCTGCAGCCAGCCATATGTTTGAGCCTGATAGAGATTCTTATCTCGCAGGCTAAAATTACTCAATGGAGGATGACATTTCTTATCAAGGGCTTTGCTGAATCAGAGAGTGGCCCTGGCACCCAGCTCTGAGACACCGCTTCTCTTTGTCCAGCCTCCCAGCCCAGCGATAAATGGATTTGTGTCTGTAGGTCAGAGGCACTTGCGTCAAGGTTTTGTTGCATATTGTGGCTGTGAGGATAGTCCGTGTGCCTGGGAGGACGCGGGATTGAGGAGGGGAAGCGAGGCTGTTAACTAAAACTGAGGGGCCTACAGCTGTGCAAACATGTCTTTGCTTGGAACACCCTTGTGTGCGCAGCTACCTTCAGGCTTTGCAGCCAGTAGGAGCCAGGGACCCTCTTCTCCCACTGCACATGAAGGCTTTGCTTAAAATTAGATGGTGTGAGTAACCATCCCCTTCTACCAGCAGCCATAGCTTTTCTCCAGACTTAACTCACAGTTTGCATAAAGCTTCATCTCCATCCTCTCGCCTCTTTAATAGACAGGTTATTTTCCCTCCTCTCGCTTTCTCTCTTGCGTGCTTTGGAGTTTATCTGCTACTTGCCAATGATTCAAGGTGTTCTCTGGGTGTTTAGCAGGTAGGAGAGAGCCAGGGGGAAATCGCTGCTCTTCCTTATATAAGTTTCTTCCCAATCAGCATCTTCCCTTTGCCTTCTCTTTTCAGTGCAGAACTAACAGCATGGCCCATTCGGCTTCTGCAATGTGTCTGGGCAAAGCTCCTGATGGAGAGCGGAGGGATGCGCTGATGGATTGTCTTTCCCTCTCTGTGAGCTCTGTCCACAAAGACAGGTTTGTCCCTAGGAGCCCTCCTGGGCAGAAAGCAAGAGCAGCTGCCCACCCAGGCACCCAGGTGTGGTCAAACTCTCCGTGAGAGGTTCCTGGAAAAGGCAGCTCAAATTAGCATCTTTTGTTTTCTCCTTGAAGGAAAATGTCTTTGCCAGGTAAATGCTCTCTTACAGCGCTCTGCTAACAACGGGGCGGGATCATCATCTCAGCTCAGAATAAATTTGGTAAAATGCAATCTTCCATGTGTAGGGTTTGAGAGAGAGCATCTGCCTGTGCCCCATGTGTTTCTTCTGCTAAACGGTCACACATGAGTTTTTCAGATTTTCTGTGACCACGGTAGGTTACTTTACTCACCCTTTAATTACAAATATCTTCAAGCTGGCCTGTGGCAGCCACTCAAGGCACAGCAGGAGGCCAAGTCCCAGGAGTCCAGCGAAAGACATACTTTAGGTTGGTATCAGGTTGATAACCGTGCTGGGTATGGTGAGGACATTGCGAATGAAGGTCTCACCATGAGCGCCGTCACCAGCTCGGCCCTGGTATGCTCTCAGGAGGTCTCGGAGTGATGACGGGTGGCACTGGTGAGATGACCGCTTAATTTTGAAGAGCCAAACCACTGGCACCACTTTCTGCAGCACCCCATGAGATGCCTGGAGATAACAGCCCTCAGTGGTGTGGCAGCAGGCCAAGACTGCGCCATGGGCGACTCATTGGGGAGGCTCTCCTGCCGTTTGCAGCAGCTGTCCTCTTTGTCAGCCTGTGAGAAATGCTGGTGGGGCTGATCCACTGGGGTGCAGCATCCCAAGGGAGCCCCATCTATGGGGCTCAGAGAGTGGGACAGTGCTGCTCTCCTTGCAGGTGACACCCTTCCCTGGGGACGTGCAGCCTTGCTTCTTCTCCTGAAACACTGTCCGCAGCCTGATTTTGAGGTTTTTCCATGTTCTTCCTCCTGCTTTCTGTAGTGCAGCCCAGCCACAGCTCACAGCACAGGGGTCCCAGGCACCTCCAGGTACCATCACATGCGAGCTGGGTCCCCGTCTCTTCAGACTTTCTCTCTTCACCATTTTCTTCCCCGAATCACGCTGAGTCACCCTGGCCTCGCCGCAGCGGCCTCGGGCTGGCCTGTCAGCCCCTGGCCCTGCACCACTGGTTAAGCAACCACTACCCAAACACTGGTGCCCTGAGGTCACACTGGGATGGAGGTCTCCGGGGCAGTGGATGACCAGCCAGTCCTTGGGCTTCACTCCCTGGCTGGGTCTGCACGACATTGCATCACAGTCAGCTTTCTCCCCTTTACCTAGCTCCTGCTCAGGTATCTGTTTATCACCAGTTTGCCTTTGGGTGCAGTGCTGTCCCATTCTATGGAAATGGGTGGTTGCCTCAGGGAGGGATTGGGGGCAGTCACGGGGCAGCGCCATGCTTGACGCTGGTGGCCAGCTGGGGCGACCAGCCAGCGTAGCCAGGTCACTCCCAGCTGACTCAGCCTGGCTTGTCCTGCTGAGCATGTGCTCTTCGTCGTACTGCAGGATCAAGTTGGGTTTGTTAAAAGAAAGAGGAGAGAGGTTTCCCTCTAACAGTTGACGGTGTGCTCTGTCAGTCCTTCATCTCAGGTGTCGAGTCTCTCTGTGGCTTCTAAATCATTGCAGATTACGTTGGCTGAGTTTGACTCAGGCAGCATACCCATGGCATGTACCCTATCATACCCATGGCATGCATCCTGCGTACCCGTGGTGTACACCCAGCATCCCTATGGCATGCATCTGTCATACCCATGGCTTGCATCCTGCTTACCCACAGCGTGCATCCCACGTACCCACAGTGTACGTCTTGTGTACCCATAATGTACACCTTGCATACCCATGGCATGCACTCTATGTACCCATAGCATGCATCCTGCATGCCCTCGGTGTGCACCCCATATACCCATGGCATACGCCACACACACCCACTGCATGCAACCCACATGCCTGTGGCATGATGGCATATACCCCACTTACCCATGGCACGCACCTGGTGTACCCATAGCGGGCACATCTTAAGCATGTCTAGATTACGTGCCAGGTAGCGGTGCTTGAGGTGACGTGGAGAGCTCATGTCTTTGCTTTCAGTTCCCAGACTGAGCTTGCAGTTGGAAAAAAAACCCCAAACCTGTCATTTTCTTTGTCAGCTGAGGTAATTTTTCTCTAGAAACCACCAGAGCACAGTCGACCTGGAACCTACAGTGCTCTTGCTAGAAACCATTTTCTGGGTTAGGCTTGCACGCTCGTAGGCGGAAGGTTGAAGTGATTCCAGCATGTGGCCGAGATGTTTTCAGTGCCCAGTTTTGGTCCTGCTCTGATGCAGCCTCGGGTGGTGTTGCAGCAGAGACGTGTGAAGCAACGTGTTGGGACTGTGGTTGACTGTGGCTGGCAGCTGTCCCACGTGCAGCTCTGGGAGTGCGGGAATGGGGACCGGATGGCCTGAACTACCAAATATTCCCACATACCTGAATCCCCAGATCTGTTCAGCACAGCTGCTGCCAGTCAAGTAAGAGTCATTGAGGCTAGAATAGCCTCCAAAACACCTGCTCCGTGTTCAGGGCTTCTTGATACCAGCATAGGCTCGTGCGTGTGAAGCAGGACAAGCCAGCAGAAATGCATTACACCATAGGGAAGGAGTGGATGAACTCATTCCCTCTCATTTTGAGCAGGTCAGAAAACGTCTGTTAGGAGGGAAACCTTCAGTGAAAATTATCTGGGAACCTCTCCTCTATACCCTTGTTGTCTTGAAAACCGAGCCCTGCGTTCAGAGGTGCCGTGGACAGACACTGTGTCCTGCACCCTGTGCTTGCCTGAGCAAACTCTCAGTGCTGGCTTTTCCCCATCCGGTTTCTGTTATCACATCCAAATTGTGCTTGATCATCGTCCCACCTGATTTGTTACACTGACGAACAGCTCATTTAGGTAATTGCCACCTAGCTTTAATTAAGATTCTGCATGCCTTTTTATCCCAAAGAAAAAAAAAGGTTTCATCTTGATTGCTTAGGCGTATGGAGCATGCGACCGGGTGCCCTTGACTTTGGCAGTGACTAAAACACACGCACAAGTGCTTTCCCAGTCTGAACCAAAATTACAGTAAATCTTGACGACTTGCGGTGGGAGTCTTTCATGTGCACAAAGCTCTGTGTAAGTGAAGGAAGCATTGATAACTCCTGGAGCCAGCAGAAAGAATGTGCAAATCCTGGCAAGGAGGTGAATTACCGTGGAGTTGAAAGCATGACTCGCTCCTTTATGTACTCTATCATCTCAGTTGTCAGGAGGGAGTTAGCTCTTAAAATGTGATTCTAGGGATAGGGATGGGGTTGTTTTGACTTTCTGAACTTTGCCAAGTGTTCAGGAGGGTGAGTGCTGCCCCGTCTCACGAACTCCAGCTGGCTGAGCATCACAGGATGCATGATGAAGCTGTGCTAGAGTCACTCGTTTCCTTTGGTGCCGCAGGAGTAACTTCACAAAGCAGTTAGTCCGTAGCTCAGGAAATATTTTTCTGCTGACCACATCCCTATCAAGCGTCTGTCCTCCCACTCTGGGAGGCTGAGGCAGGAAGAGTGAAGTACTAGCTGAAAGTCTTCAGTTTTCAAAATCAACCTGATTTTATCTTATTTTTTTTTTAAATGCTTGGTCTCTGTATTGTTCTTTAAGGTATCTTTCAGTGATGTTTGCAGAAAGGTTAATTTCTTTCGAAAATTTTAAAGAGGAAAGTGTCCCAGTGATGCTGTGAGATTCCAGAGGACTGCATGGGATGCAGGCAGGTGGTTATGCCTGGAGGAAGGGATTAGAGGCCAAAACAAATGCAATTTGTGCTGAGTTATGATGAAGAAATTCAGCCTAGTGAGGGCATTGAGAAGCAAAACACCTTCTCAAGGAGAGACAGAGCATCACGACTTCACTCGTGTGACGTAGGGAAGGATCCAGCTCTCTTCCCTGAGGGATGGGCTGGTGCATCTTTTCTCTAATGTCTCCGCTTCCTCATATCTGATGTAAATAATTTATAAGGATCGAAACATGATCATGGGCCCGTCTGTGCAGGAGGAGGGTTAAAGCCTGGAGCATGGCAGCGTGCAGGGGACCTGGTACCTAATGCAGTACCTGTTCTTCATGGGCAGTATGCCAGATGAACAAGTGCTGGATCGGTGCCCGAGTCTTACTAAAGTCACCCCACCCGGTCACTCTGTTCTTTCCATCCTTTTCTCCACGTCTCCTTTTCCCCCTCCTTATTTTCCTCCTTCTTCTTTTTTTCATCTCTCCTCCCTTTTTTCCCTTCTGTTTTTCCCTTTTCTCCACCGCTCGCCACTATGTTGTGCACGTGCAAATTGGCAGCTGTGTTTGCCGGGCAGTAGGAGTTTTCAGCTATAGTTGAGCTGCACGTATTTTGGCCACGTAAGAACGGAACAGGGGATGCTGTCACTTCTGTCGTGGTCTATCTTGAACTTAAGGATGAAAAATCACTTGTCGATGCAGAAGGGAAGTCTGCAGAAAGCTGCCGTGGCAGCGGGGTGAGAGATGGCTTGAGGTGGCAATAGGTAGGAAGCCTTTTCTCCACCTTTGAATTCTGAGTGCATTAGCAGGCAGTGAATGTAAAACCCATCTGGAGGCAATGAGGCATGATCTAGTGTGAATACCTGCGGTGCAGCTGCAGCAGAGTTTAACTGCCAGGTCCCAGGACAGTTGCACGTGTGCTTGAAGCTTTCCGGAAAGCAGCTCGTAGCAGAGCCGAATCTTAGTAGTTGTGCTGCTCCCTTGCTTGGCAGACTTGCTCCTCACCTGGAGCTCCGGAGACTGGGGGAAGACGATGCAGAGTCCTTTTGCCATTCAGATGGGTGGGTTAGTAAGCACAGCAGCCGGAGGTGTTTGTCAGATAGATAAAATAAATGGAGCCCAAACTCCAGGAGTGGGCTTACCTCCAGGAGAGCTGCCTTTATCTGCCCCGGTGTCCCGATGGACCACCTATCCTGTGAGGAAAGGCTGAGAGAGTTGGGGTTGTTCAGCCTGGAGGAGAGAAAGCTCTGGCGAGACCTGATTGCAGCCTTTCAATATGTAAAGGAGGGTTATAAAAAAGATGGAGAGAGACTTTTTACCGGGGCCTTTAGTGACAGCAGAAGGGGAAATGTTTTTAAATTGAAAGGGGTTAAGTTCAGACTGGAGATGAGGAAGACACTTTTTACAGTGAGGGTGGTGAGACAGTGGACCAGGTTGCCCAGAGAAGTTGTGGATGCCCCCTCCCTGGAAGTGTTCAAGACCAGGTTGGACAGGGCTTTGAGCAACCTGGTCTGGTGGACGGTGTCCTTGCCCATGACAAGGGTGTTGGACTAGGTGATCTTTGAAGATCTCTTCCGACCCAAGCCATTCTGTGACTGATTCTTCAAATTCTGCAAGTTGTGATCCCCTATTGCAATTGATCCACTTGCATTAACTGAGAGGGAAGAAACACGGCAGTTTCAGTCCGTTCAGCAGCAGAGACGTGCTCATGCCAAGAAACCTCTGGCAGCTGCTGTGACTCGGAGGTGGCAAGTTCAGCAGGGTGTTGGAGGAGTGGGTTAGCCCAGAGCCTGAGCATCCCTTCACCTGCACAGGTGAGCTAGGTCAAAGCACCAGAAAAGACCATGGGCAAATGTCCGTGAACCTACAGGAATATTCTCTTGGAATATCGCTCCTCTCCAGGTCTCTGGGGAAGCAGGTCAGCCCACCAAATGGGATGGGAGCCGACCATAATTACATTGAAAAGGGATGTTTGCTGGCTTATCTCTCCGTGGGCTTTCTCTTGGCATCTCTTGCTCTGGTTGTTGAGAGCTCTTTCAAATGGGCAATTGCTCGTCCCTGTGCCTGGATGACGGCTCTTGTCAGTCTTGCCGGTGTCACTCACCGAAGCAAATTGTAAATATGTATATTTTTAAACTCAGGGCTTTCATTGCATCAGACGCAGCGGTGCAGTCTCCTTTTTGTGCCATTTCAAATTTAACCTTCAACACCAGTGATCTTTCAGCACCATTTCAAAATACTGCAATAATACTATTGTAGACTCGAGTATTATAGTTATTTATAAGAACAGGATGCTCACGGTTTCCTGGGACTCTACAGTGTTTTCTGGTTTTTGGCTTCTCTTTGAGACTTGTGTAAACTACTCTTTATTTTCAGCAAAGCATCTGTTTTAGCTTCACGATTACTTTGCCTTTTAGACTGAAAGGGGCCTCAGAGCATTTTAACCTCCTGCTTCCCCTGCCTTGTAATCTCCCCAGGGTTTGCCAGGCTCCTTCCCAACATGAATGGGGGGCCGGAGCAGGAGAGGGGGAAGCGGGGGGAATTCACTTCCGATGAAGTCAGACGGACTCCTCTGTCCTGCAGCGGGTGAGCCGCGAAGAACCCTCCGCATCCGCCACTCGTGATGCTGCCAGCGCCGGATTAGGCAGCGCAGCTTTGGGCTGGGAAGCCGGTGGTGGCTGCGCTCTCCTGCCGACGACCTTCCCATGGGAAGCTTTTCCTGACAGGAAGATGCATGAAGTTGTTCCCAATGTCTCGCTGTCACTTTGCGTATGAGTTAGGTGATTATTTAAAAAAAGAAAAAAAATTACTTTTTTGGACAGTTTACGATTTTTTTTTCTTTGAAGCTTCTTGTTTTACCTTTAAGTAGATAAAAACCCTTTGGTCCATCAGAGTGGATATCAGCTTCGGAGAGCAGCTCAATCTCAACGAATCGCTTTATCCCAACATAAAGGGATATTTTAGAAAAAGTTAGGTCACAGGTTTGCAAATGCTCCATCTGCTTGAAGAAGAAGAAAGAAGTGTGCACCGGGCATGTCCTTTCTTTCTTCCCAGGGTTGTAACAGCCGCTTTCTTTTGGTCGTTTGCAGAGTACCACCCCTGAGTCCCCATCAGCAGCAAAGACCTGCTGTGCTGTGCAGTCCCCATGCATCTGCCAAAGTCCTGGGCTGCAGCGGTCCTACAGCTGAATTACGGTGATGAGCAAAGTACAGAAGAGACGAGTCGTCCTCCTTTCTGCTGCAGAGTCCTAAGGGAGATCAAACAGCTCACCCAAACTCAAGGAGGATTACTGCATGTAAAGCAGGGGTTTGAAGCACTGCCGACGGCCGAGGATTTCCCAGCACCTCAGCCTTGAACCGGGTCTTCTTCTCCTGAGACCACTGGAGCTCAGTGAGAAACAAGGTTGACTTGGACCACCCTTGGCTCTTGAAGCAACTCTGAATTTCTCTGAGCACCTGATCCTGTGGGTGGTAGAGGACCTGGATGTCCACTAGAAAACACGGCAGGCAGCAGAAGCCTTGAGTACCACAAGAGCAGGGAGGAAGGGAAACATTGAGGAAGAAGGAGACTGCTCCTTCTTCGCATGTCTCTTCCGTCCCCCCTCCATGCCTCCATCCTCCCTGTTCCCGCTCAGGGCTCTGCCGCCGGGACTCAGCCTCTGCTTCGGGGGGTCCCCCCGCCCGTCCTGGTTAGGAAGCCAGTGTGCAGCCGATGGATGCTGACTTTCTGAAGGTCTGCTAGGTGTTTTTGTTTGCACATCTTAGAGTTTAAGCGTGGGAACAGTCGCAGCCTGAGATGACGGTAGCTGACAGTTAAATCTAACATATATTTCAATTTCTGTTATCTTGCTGCAGCTATTTTCACAATGCTTATATGAAAGGTCTGCTTATCTTACTTCTGCCACGGTGGAAATGGCTAAAGAAAACATCCCTGTTTGTTTGTATTGAAACTGGTATGGTTTGTGGCTTCTATGGCTTTTATGTTATTTTGCTGTTTTGTTTTTATCATCTTGAACTCTTGAGCAGAAAGTAACAAAACACTCATGGACAGAATCTTTCTACATTGGTGCAAAGATAGGATAACTATTGTCATTTACTGTGGGATTGCATCGTCTCGTTTTCAGACTCAGACCCTCTCTTTTTTAAATAAATAGATGAAGCCCTCTGCAAATGCTGCAGCACATCATTATTTTTCCACTACTTTTCTTACTTGTTAAGGAATGTTGTTGCATTATAGTTATTAGGAGGCAGGTCTCCTATAGCACAGCAGTTGCATCGTCATTAAAGACAATTTTTTTAATTCTGTACAAACAGCTGCATCAGAAGGATAGAGGTAGGGGCGTTATTTGGCATCCTAGGACAATGCCAGGATTGCATCCTGCAACTGCAGCTTGAATGGATGGACCAGAGGTGGCGCACATCTGGTTACCCTGCACGTAGCCATCAGCGCTGTGACGTTTCAAAACTAACTTGGAAGCTGGGGAGGTGGCAACATGAGCGGTGCAAGTGTGCTTTGGTACCCCTGCAAGACTGGTCAGGGTTTGAGCACTTTAGCTTCTCTGGGACATCAGGGATTTGGGAGAGGAGCTTTGGTTCCTCATGTCCTTTCCTTCTTCTCGTGGTTGGCATGGTCCCCTGCTGCCAGGCCAGTGTTCAGGACATGTCCTCCAGCATGGTGGTGGCATTTGTCGAGCCTGGAAGGATAGTCAGGGGCTTGTTTGCTTTTGTAATTGGTTTGGGAGGTTGCAGACTAGGGGAAGGAAAGGCTTGATTTCTCATGTCTACTCTCAGGCGCTGGGCTGAGACCGTGCTTGTCTGGTGGAGAGGCAGAGGGTTTTGTAATGTCTTTACAAGTCTTTGTGTCTCTGGCCATCAGCTAGATGCAAATCATACGATTTTTAAATTGGTTAAAGTTTCATGGAGTAAATGAGTCAGACATTTCCCCCTTCGCCATGGTCTTCCTGCCTGCTGATCGGTGCTGGGCACGAGCCAGTGTGCCGAGGGCTTCGCTTGCTGCTCTGCTCCAGCAGCTCTGGGTCATCTGGAAACCAGCTCCAAAGCCTGCATTCCTTTGGTCACTCATGGGTGAACTCAGCTGTTTAAGGTAAATGTTACAGCTTTCTGGGAACTGTCACCTGAGTTGCCCCATAAATTGTGTGAAATTAGCGTGAGGGATCCAGTCCAGCTGACCCAGGAGCATTTTACACTTGCATGGAGATACAGGAGAGGACCTCTCGGTGCTCTCGGGCGCTGAGGAATTCAACCTTGCAGCCTTTCTGAGAAATGATTTTTCTGCCTGCTTTGTAAACCGTGAAAACGAAACAATCAAATGAAGAGGTTTGCCCGAGATCATGTAGGATGTTGCCACGCTCGAGATGAGAATCTTCATCTTCCGTGTCCCAGTTTTGTGCTCCATCTGTTAATACACTGATGCTATTTTTAGCCCTCTTAAGTAGCCACATTGCTTGTAATTAGCTTCACTAATAACCGCTCTTCCATACGCTGCAGGTCCCACCAGCGGAGCAGCACGCTCTTCTGAGCAAAGCTAAATACAAGGGCGGCTGATAAAAGGCTTCCATATTACGAGTTGGTTGTTGATGAGCAGACACGTGTCCTTGTAGCTCTTGTGATCAGGCAGCTGCCTAAATACAGCTCCTGTACCTTGGTTAAGGACGAGGTGTTACTACTCAGGGTTTCCGGGGCGTTACCTTGCTGACCTTTGAAGAAAGTGAAGAAGCACGGTCTCTCCCTCTCCAGCATATGCTGAGTCAAGGCTGCTGCTTTCGAAGAGAGATAACATCTCTCATTACCTAGAGCCGGAAATTTAATTAATGGCTGCAGGCATCTTCGATGACGGCTGTATTTACACTCCGGTGTAGATCGAGAATTAGTAGCTACTGCAGAGACTGAGGGGTGTGCTTGGAGCAGCTGGATGAAGCTGGGTGACCAAACCAGATGCAAATCCAGAAGCAGATTGACTGTTGAGGAGGTGACACTGAGCTGCAGTTCTCTTACATGCCACCAGTGGCTGTGATTTTCCTCCATGAAGAACACAAACACTTCCATTCCAGGATGAAGGTGCTATCTAAGCAAATGGCCGTGTTAGCGGTTAAGAGAAACAGACTTATTTTCACACGTTTTTCTTCAGAATCCGAGTCTCCAAACTTCCAAGCCTAAAATAAGGGACCCAGAAATGTTCTCCAGCTCGTAGAAGACAAGGAGCTGGATGGCTGCTTTGCTCTATCACCTCATTGTGCACTTGCTATGTGGCTTTTGCACCAACGGTGTGTAGAGCAGAACCTGCAGGGGCAGCCAAATGAGCTCACCTTTCAGAAAGTGCCCACGTCAGAGGGGTTATCAACTCCAGAGCTGTGACCTCTTGTGAGAGCACTGCTCGGTTGCCTCCAGATCTGCAAGATCTCTGCGAACGTCACCATGTTTTGCATGCAAGATTTTTTTTCTCTCCCTCTTTGATATAAATATATTGAGATGGTTATCTTTAACTGTGCACACACGCATGCAAGCCGAGCTAGCTCACTGAACATCAGCACAAGCCATGTATGCTTAAACCAGCGGTCTTTATTCAGGCAAAGCCCCTGTTGATTTTTCCTTGCTTCTGTAAATTCCAGAGCCCCGGTCCGAAGCTGACGGCGGTGCGCATTTGTTTGCCTTTGTATCGTAATACAGATGGGCAATCCTTGTAATACGACTACGTTTATTTACCGATAGAAATTTGTAGAGCTGTGATAGGTTGCTACATAGATAATTATTGATTCCTTCCCCCCCATACCCCCCCACAAAACTGGCTAGGCTAAATGCTGTGTTATACCAAGTTTTAAATTGATTTGGGTCTGAAGACCTCTCTTCCTTTTTTTCACCAAAAATTATTTATAGCTGGCAAAATGGTCTTCTCTTTTGCAGGAATCTCCTCGTCTGTGTCTAGTTTTGTATCACACGTGCCGCAAAAGCACTGCTAGGGCTGGATCACAGCTGTGGCCGGTTCAGTTCCTACCCAGTGCTTTATTTGCATCTTGACAGTAAGAGGCGGTGGTTTTTCTCCCTCTTGCCCTGTGTACCGATTTCCTATGAAATGTATATTTAGACATTTAAAAGGCATATGCAATTTTGATCATACAGCTCAAAAAAGAAAAAAAAATAGCCCCAAAACCGGAATTAGACTCTGCTGGAGAGGTCTCAGAGCAGCAGATGTGTACCTAGAAAAGCAGGGGAGGTTTCCTAGAGGACAAGTCACCCTCCTGAGACAGGCCATTGACTGGATCCAGTTCTTGTGTCCTCCAGATAAATTCAAATGGGAAGAGGTGGACAGGAAGGGCAGGGAGGGAAGAGCCTGGAGCAGCACGGCTGGCTCAGCGCAGGCCGGGTGGGTCAGGGAGGTGATGACCTGTTGAAGCAGAAGGATGCTCTTGGTTCAGGAGCAAATGGATCTCACCTGGCATGACTGTGCTTAGGCTGGAAATGAGAAGAAAATTTCTGATCATGTCAGAAGAGAGGTTTGGGAGAAGCTTTTTAATAAGGGTGGTGGGAGCGAGGTGTTTGGTTTGTTTCTGGGCAGGATTGTGTGTTTGCCTGAGGTAGGTGCAGATGGAGTTCGTGCTCCAGGGAGGCCCTGCTCAATCCTATGTTAAAAAAAAAAAAAAAGATTAAAAAAAAGAGAAAAGAAAATGTATGTAATGGAAATGAGTTTGAGGATTCAGGAGAGAATAAGTTGGCCTGGTTTTATTTCTAAATGGCTGTCCCCATACAGAGCCTGTGCTCAAATGAAGTGATCAGTTTTATTCCGAGGTTGATGGTTAGTGCTAAGAGTGACTGTCCGAGGCCGTGGTTACCTGGCCCTTTTCACCCGGCGGGACTGTGCTAATGCCAAAGGGACTGGTCCCGCTGACTTTCCTCTCCCAGAATGGTTTTCAGCCCATCCCTGGTGTTGTTGCTAGGGTTCATGCGACCTGGGTGGAAACACTGACTTGAACATAATTTAACCAAGAACAAAGAAATCGCAGTCAAGCTTGTTCTTGATGGGGTCAATTCCTGCATTTGCCTTACAAAAGCCTCCGTCACTGGGGCAGGTGGGGAAGATAGAGGTAGCCCTGAGCAGTGCTGAGGGGGTGCAGTGTGACACTGCCCCAGCAGTGGGGTCCCCAGTACAAGAAGGACATGGACCTGTTATAGCGGGTCTAGAGGAGGGCCACGAAAACGATGAGCTGCAACACCTCTCCAGTGAGGACAGTCTGAGAGAGCTGGGGTTGTTCAGCCTGGAGAAGACAAGACTCTGGGTAGACCTTATTGCGGCCTTTCAACACTTAAAAGGGGCTTATAAGTAAGATGGAGAGAGACTTTTTACCAAGGCCTGTAGTGACAGCAGAAGGGGCAATAGTTTTAAACTGGAAAAGCATAGGTTTGGTTTGGACATAAAGAAGACCTTTTTGATGATGAGAGTGGTGAGACACTGGACCAGGTTGCCAGTGAAGCTGTGGATGCTTCATCACTGAAATGTTCAAGGTCAAGTTGGATGGAGCTTTGAGCAACCTGATCTAGTGAAAGATGTCCCTGCCCGTGGCAGTGGGTTTGGAAGAAATGGTCTTTGAAAGTCCCTTCCAACGCAAACCATTCTGTGATTCTACGAAATGCTGTCCTGGAGCTGACAGAGCTGTCGTTTGCCAGTCCCTCCCAGGTAGGAGGAGATGGAAGTGGCCATCTTGGACTTCACACTTGGGTGTGGAGTCTCAAGGTTTGGTGTTAAGGGCTGGATTGGTCCCCATGGCTGTGTTCTTCTGTCTGCTGCCTGCTTGCGGGCAAACCTACAGAAGTACTGTGCCCACCCTTGGAGCTTCTTGCCCCACAAAGCCTCGCAGCAGGCTGCAAGGACACCTGGTGGGCTCCTCTCTGCAGGTGGGAGCCTTCGTGGCAGCCCGTGTGAAATGTTTTGGTGGCTCTGAGATGTCGGGGCAGGGTGATTCATACCTGGGGTTTTCTCTTCTTTTCTGCTGTGTGAAGCTGGGGAGGTGTTTGGAGTTTTCTTCCCTCTCCACCCCCGCTCCCCAGCTACCCCTCCGAAATCTCCGTGAAACACCCATGCGATGACTCAGCCCCCTTGGGTGACCCTTGGGGTATTTCCCCCGCCTCCTCAGCAGCGATTTCTCCAGTGAGAAAGTCCTCTACAGCTTGACCTCAGCTCTTGTGGCTCAGCAGAGCCTGCTGAGGCGCAGGCAGGCAGCAAATGCAAAGGTCATGTACGGCTGGGTGCGAAAGAGCGAGCACCATCGTTCGTGGTTGCTTTCATCAAACAGATTTAAAACAAGGCAGCTTTGTCTTTTTCTTTCATAATTGCTTCATTAAATTATTTGCAATTTAGTTGCTGAGTGTTAGTGAAAACAGAATGAGGTGAGGAAGCATCCCCCATGTACAGAATTGCTTCGTACCGTCCACGTGGATGGGTTGGGATTTCCCTGCTGTTTAGGATTTTATGGACATCAGCCCCAGGCAGCTCTTGTCTAGGCACCAGGTCCCGGCTTGGACCCATGCTGAGTGCCAAGCACTGCTTGTGGGAAGGAAGTGATGAGCACAGACCCCCAATCTGCCATATCTTCTGTAAATTTGAGTTCCAGTCTCAAAAGCTGTGTCATATACCACCGCTGCCATAGGTGTTCACTGCAGTGTCCACCAGTGGGAAGGGTCACGTATGTTATGGTTGGTTTAGTGGTACATCACTCATACCCCGTATGGACTCTTACTCCTCCTGGTGTAAGTGTTTCATCTGATGACCCCAAGCCAGTTTTCCTCCTGCCACTCTGGGTACTGTCTTGCTGCCCAGGTACCATTCCCTTCCTTGTACTTCTTTGGTAACATGTACTGATGGGGTTTTTTCCCCTCTTGTTTTCTTTACAGATTTATCTGGAAAGTATGACCAGCAGGAGCAGCTTACCGTTAGATAAGTATTACGGATGACTCATGCTCAAGTATCGATAGCCGTGTGGCTGAGATGAATGTGTTGTTTTATAACAGCTGTAGCACGATGCCAGGAGCCAGGAACCTTAATTCCACCATCCATGTTTTTCCATGAACGTACTTTAACGTACTTTGAGTCTCTGGCACATTTTTCCCCCTGGCTTGTCCATCTAAAGGGTTCACAGAAGTTTTTGCTTCCCTCGATGGGGTACAGGGTACGGGGCAGCTCACATCATTTCAAGGCACACTTCAAGATGCCACCTTAAAATGAAAGCTAGTGTTGAAAGGCTGCAGCTTTGTAGCTGCTCTCCAGGACAACATGCGGGTTTTGTTGTTTTAATAGATGCCATTAGTGGCTTTCCTCGATTCTTTGTGGGGTTTGTTTTTGTTTTTTTTCCAGAACCGTTACACCCCTTCTCCATCAGGGCAACCCAGAAGGTGCAGGAACAGGTAAGACAGCTGCCATTGCAGCATGTTAATTTTGAATCATTAAAGGTGAAATACTGGATGCAGTAAAGTAAAAAAACCTCCGTTGACTCAATGGCAGTGAGAGTTGTACCCAACGTGCTCAGCGCCATGAAACCTCATGGAATAACTGTGTTCGGGGCCAAATTTGCAGCCTACCCAGGAGCATGCACCCAAACCTACCTCTGCTTCCAAAAACACTGACATTAAGGCTGTGTGAGCAATAGGTGATGAGATTTAAAAAGTGATGAGCAAGGGGGAGAGAACTGTCATTGATGGAGATGCAGAAGGAGCTGAGCTGTGAAGGTGGGGTGCATAAGGGACAGGAGGAGCTGCTGGGAAGGTGTTATCCCAAGCAGGTTGGGAGGGTGCTGCGGTGGCTTTAGGTGAAGGTGGGTAGACAGCCTGGAGGAGTGCAAAGGGCCATGCAGGAATGAGGGACAATTGGAGTCAAAAGGAGACATTTTGATGGGAAGCACTGCAGAGAGGGACGTGCCAGTGACAGCAGTGTGCATGGCTCTTCCCGATGCCGCTGTTTGTGGTGTCACTGAGGATGGCCGATACTCCACTTGGACTATGCACTTGGGCATCAACTCCTACGGTTCACACCACGACTTGAATTGCAGAAGGCATTTGATTTCCAATAGGGTGCTGGAGCATGATGCTGAATAGCTGTGGCATGAGCAACGTCTCCCTTTTGCCAGCACCAACCTGAGGCAGGAGCTTTCAGTGGGGCAATGGAGCTGTGTTAGGTGCTGCACTTGTTTTTTCAGTGAACATGAACTAGAGCCCCGGAGCATTAATACATAAGAGAAGTCTGGCTTGAGGATCTGTGCTTGTGTCCCGATTGTGTGATTTCAGTCTCTGCATTTACTATGAGGGTAGTGAGACGGTGGAACAGGTTGCCCAGAGAAGCTGCGGATGCTCCATCCCTGGAAGTGTTCAAGGTGAGGTTGGACAGGACTTTGAGCAACCTGATGCAGTGAAAGATGCCCCAGCCCATGGCAGTGGGGTTGGACTAGATGATCTTTAAATAAAGGGTCCTTCCAACCCAAACCATTCTGTGGTTCTATGATTTTGATGCTCTGCTACACTCATTGCGAGAAGTGATGTGGGATCCACTTTGCAAGGTGTTTTATGCCGAGGTGTGTATGTTCTTCAGGCTGTTGTGCCGCTCCGAACTAAAGAGCTGTGTCCTGCTTGTACTTTAAAAATAAATTACATTGCAGCTGGCTCCGGGAACAGTTGTAGCAGAAACCGCTGTGTAACGGCTTATAATGTAGGCTGAATTAGATCCCTGCCCCGTAAAGTACAAAATACCTTTAAGGCCTTCTCCCTTTAGACTCTGTACAAAATTCACATGCCATGAACTGATCTGAGGACTAAATTGTTCTGAGTGGTAATCTGGCATCGCTCTTTGGGTAAGGAGTGGGTTTTGCTCTTGGGGATGGTGTAGCATCAGCCAGTGAACATGTGGGTAGAGGCACTGGGAATTTTACCGGCACATTTTTCCACTTTGGGCATGCCTTCTTACAATGACGTGCCTTAAAAAAAAACCCCAACCCCAATGAATGCTCTTAACCTTCTCTCGGTGGAAATACTTTGGGGTAGAGAAACGAAAGCACCAGCCCGTGCCCTGCTCACCTCCTCTCTGGGGTCAGGATTGCAGCTCAGAGGCAGGATCTAGTGCTTCCCCGTGGGTGGCCTCGGCCATACGTATTCAAATCGAGCACCCAGGCGTGTCGCCTTGCTGCAGCGCGGGGCTGAGAGATGCACGGGGGCTTTCCAGCCCCGTGGGCTATTATTAGTAAGAGGGTTCACGCGTGATGTGTCTTTTGGTTCAAGCTGTGAACTGCCAGCGGACTCTAAAAACTGCTGCTGAGCTTTGTAAATAATATTGCAAAAAGTTTCCGAGAAGTGTAATAACTTCCCTAAATATATGTATTTTATGTCTGAAGATGCTCAGACGTGCGTTCGTGCTGAAAGTGTGCTGAGCCCAGTATGGAAAGTGTGCTCTTACTTTGAGAAACTTGAGCAGGTAGTGGATAAGGAGGTGGTAGCTAGAGTTTTGCTTCTTTCTGTCTGTCTGGCCAGTTGGATTTTGGGGCATGTTTGTGGCTTTGGTGAGTAGGTAGAACTTACAGCAACGTGGGTTGTACCTGCATGGTAACATCAAGATTGTGCCAGCTGAGCAACTATATCGGGGATTACAGATCCCAGGGCACCTGAAGACCAAATAGGTTTTTAAATCACACAGGTCATTTTAAAAGAGATAATTAAGTTCCTGAGTTAATGCCTACAAATGTTCCTGCCAATGGCTCATGAAGCACTTGCAGTCTCTAACTTCTGCCAGAGGTAAATGCGCTATTAGGAGGAAATTAGCTGCCCATGCGGCTTTTTCTGTCTTGGAGTCTCAGGATGGTTTACCGAGATGTGTTAATACAGCTGTGCTGAATGTACTGCTCGAATCTGCATGCTCTGAAAACCATCCTCAGGTGAAACGAATCCCGATGGAGCCGTTTGAGATGCTGCGACTCCTGGTTCCCACTTGCCCTGTTGCCAAAAGCCGCTACCTGCAGAGGCAGGGCTGTGGGGCAGGCTGCATGTGCATTTTTGTACCTTATCCATCATTTTGTATGAGCACAAAACCATTTTCATTTACTGGGAGAGCTGGAGCACGAGGTGGAAAAGCCAAAATGTGGCATATCTGTTCTGCCTCCGCTTGCTAGAGGGGTGGGGAATTAACTGCTGGAAGCACACCGGGGTGGGGGACGGTGATGTCTCAGATGCTGGAGTTAGACCCTGAGGGCAGTTTTACCCTCTGGAAGTCTCTGCTTCTTTCCCTTTGACTGGTGGGTGAGGCGGGGTGGAAGCCACTGCATGGCAGCCCCCGGGTAGGTCGACAGCACAGCGTTCGGTTTCTGCTGTAGTCGTCGGAGGCCTAGTCAGCATTGTCCGTGGGGTTTAAGATGCGATGGATGAGATGAATGAGATGAATTGCACCTGCAGCTTCCCTGGCTGCGTGGCAGACTCTTTGCCAACTGCAAAAGCAGCCTATGCTGACTTGTTCAGATGCAGACGCCAACGCTGCAAACACCTTTCTTTGATCAGGTGTCAGTGTCCCTAACCAGCTCGCTTAGACTACATACATACACTTTAGGTGACTGTAGGGTAGGTGAGATGAATCCTACAGCTGCTACTGCAATGCTCATGCCCCAGGCTATGGTGGGCTATCTGGGGAGGATTTTTAAAGCAAGTTTTGTGAGCTCCTCTTGCAGCAAGACTTACTTTCCATCCATTTCTGGTGAAGAAGGTGGTCAGATCAAGGCCAGCTTGGAGAAGGAAATACTCCTGTAGGTCATTGGCAATGTGGCAGTGGCTGTGGCATCCACAGGCTTTGCACCCACTGCAGCCGTGATACGTGGAGCTGATGGCGAGGAAAGGGTAAGACTTTGGGGCATGGCACAAGGACCATGTGGGAGCTTCTTGGGAATAATACTGCTTAAGGCAGTATGGGGAAGGCATGAGGTAAATATTATCCTCTTTCCCAAAGTTTTCATTAGTTTTGTGGCGAAGGTTGCTTTGGGTTATGGCTCAGGGGTTCCATAATATTAAGACTTGCCATTTTGACGCCGGTACCCAAGTTACACAGAACACATTCCCATGTATTTCACCGTGTCTGGGCAAATTGTGCTGGGCAGGTGTCACAAGATGCTTTGATGAAACCGTAGTGGCCTATCATGAATAGGCTAACCAGTGGCCGTGTAAGAAGCAGCCCTCAGTACATCTGAAATGTATTTTAAACAGCATCAGCTTTGTCTGATGACTTTAGGGGAAAACTTTGTAACTGATGGGAAGCCAACAGAGGAATATTTGACACTTCAGTCAAAGGAAAGTGACAGGCTCAAAGTTTGCCCTGACGTCTCACCCCGGCACGTCATCTTCTAGGCACTAGGCCAGTCGTGAGAACCCCATTGTCACTTCTGCTCCTTCTCCTTATGCTCTCTACAGGCTGTGCTGTAGAAATACTTGTTACCTACTGTCAATCACTATGGAAGGGGCCTTGTGAACTTCAGGACACTCATCACAGTGAAAGGAGTGTGTTGAGATTTCATCTTGGCTGATTGATTCAGTGTGTTTTCACCAAGGGCAAGGTCACCAGCTCCTCTGCTCACGTTTCCCATTCCCTCCTGGAGGAACTGGGTTTGCCAAACGAGGCATCGTGGCATTGGGCTCTGATGGAAACACCCACATGCGAATGGGAGGGAAGCATCAGTCGCTGCAGTGCCTCTGTGATGGTGGTGACAATGAACAGGGAGGAGTTTTGTCAGCTTCTAGGATTGTGGGGACTGTGTTGGAGAGGGACGTTCGGTGGCTTTGTTTGCCTGGAGGTTTGTAAAGGTTTCTGGGTCCTTCTGGGCTGTGATCCTATGAAGACAGGCTGAGGAGTTGGGGTTGTACAGCCTGGACGAGTGAAGGCTTCAGGGAGACCTTATTGCGGCTTTTCAGTATATAGAAGGGGGCTTACAAGAAAGATGGAGAGAGACTTTT